>PVLD010001708.1:0-74566 GCA_004027595.1 Dinomys branickii | reverse complement strand
TTCTAAAATAAAAAAAAAAAATGGACTCTATCGACCATTAGTAATGAAATTGACTGTAACCAGTTGTGAAAGCCCTAAGACCTGAGGGAAACTGCACATCACAGTGAGAAGCCTGTGAGTCCCTGGTGTCATGATGTCCAAGCTGATGCTGGTCCACCGGAGTGTTGCAGAACTGAGTAGTTAAGATTAATACTGTCAGGGCTGGGGATATAGCTCAGTGGAATAAGCGCTTGCCTAGCAAGCGCAGGGTCCTGAGTTCGATCCCCAGTACCGCAAAAAAAAAAAAAAAAGATTAATATTGTCATGCTAGGTTAAGGGGAAATCCGGAGTGAAATGTGAGGAGGTAGCTTTAGGCTTGGTACATTTGTAATTGCTGAAGAACTGAAGTAGAGACAGGACGTTATGATAGTACCCTAAAAGCATGAGACACAATGAAAAACAAAAGAAGTCATTTAGGCTATTATCTTACTTCTAGTAAAATAGTATAGTGGTAGCAAAATAGCAGCTCATGTTTGTTGAATATTTATTGTTTTCCAGACACAGTACGTAATATGCACTATTCCAGCGTTTCTCACCAGAACCCAAGTGAGAAACACGGTTCTTACTGTCCACATTGTACATTTTCAGAAAGTAGGATGGAGTCAGCAAATTACTTCTCTTAACAGCTGAGCTCTGATTCTGAGAGCTGAATATCAATCTAATTCCAAAGTGAAGGACTTGGTCACTAACTTCTGCTGCCCGGCCTTTCTGCAGGCCCTCGGCTCTACAGCAATTGCTGGGCTGGGAGGAAGGACTCAAGATGGCATCTGAAAGTTTTTCTTAAGTGATATCTCCAACTTCTTGTGAAACCTCTCATTTAACACCAACTTAAATTTCTTATCCCACCTTTCACATGCACAGCTTGTCATTTTGCCTTGTGCAATTAGGTGCTCAATCAGTATGGGTCTCCTTATGCCCTTGAGAAAGAAACAAGAAAATAAAGTGTTCCTGTCTCTATATTTCCTTAGTCGTGTTGTGTCTGAGCTCCCCATCAAGCCCTCAGTGGGTCCCTTCTCACTGGGACATCTGGTCACTTTCCTGGCTGAAATAGGCTGAACAGCCCAGAACCATGGGTCAAGTGACAAAATGCTCAAGGGTGCAGATCACTGAGTAGTAACATGAGTGACTCGTTTCACTGTCTTATACACAGCAATCCCTCCCTTCAAACGCTGTACCATCGCATTTAAAATGTAGCTCAGGAAAGATCTGTCTACGTGATTTCTCACATTCAAGTTTATCTTCTGGTCCTGGGTTAGAAGGAAAGTATCACTTTAAAGCCTGACTTTTAAATCTCTTTATATTCCCATTTCTTTTCTCTTTCCTTCCATTCCCCATCCTCTTTAGCATTTCTCAATGGCTCTATTCTCAACAGTACCAACGTTTCAACTGAACATGTACTTTACTGTACATGTACAGCTCTGTACCAAAGCTGCAGAGTAGTGTATGTTCTGGATTGATTTTCAATTTCTTTTGAAGAAAACCCAAGAAAGCTTGGTTCAAAAAAGGAGTAATCGACACTCAGTGCTTGGTTTGCTGCCTTACTTGCTTTTGTTGAGTCTTCGTACACGCTTTTCAAGCTTAGATTGCCTAGACCACCCCTCAGACCTGGCCAGTTTCAAAGGGAATCCCATTTATGTGATATCATATTAGAAAATCAAAGGGGATTTAGTACCTCAAACACTAGAAAAATTTGCCATATCACTCTGCTGTTTTTCTCTCTCCTCCATCTTTCTCCCTGAGTGCATGGAACAAGGGTACCCTCCAAATGAAACTCGTCTAGATCATAGAACGGAACAACAGACAGATGACTTCCTGTGTCATTACAAGACTCTTCACCAGTTTAACAAGCCAAATGAAATGTGGGTTTGCATTTCTGTCTCACAGAAAATGGCATCATTCTTCTCAGCCGTGTCCCAGTTTATCTAAATCTAAATATGAGACGAGAACCCGGCGTTAGCTTGTCTGGCTTATTTCCATAGCAACTGGAGCCACTGGACGTATGTGTGCCAACTCCAGCATCACTTGGGTCCACATCGATGCTGGGAGACTGGAGCAGTGGCACAGACCACGATGGATGAGCATAGTGGGCCCAGGAAGGCGATAGGTCTGGGCTCTCACTGATATCTTAGCTGTTTGGAGCCTCGTAAATTATGAGAATGTGAGCTGATGCCAGCTTATGATTTCTGTGGAAAATTGGAGGGAGAATCTCCGTGAATCCACAAAACATAAAACATTTCTCAAACAACTTGAAATGCACAAGGGGAAACGTAATTACTATGGAAAATTTGGGGATGGGAACTCTGACCCTAATTTGATAACATCATTTAATTAAAAAAAAAAATGTGAAAGCACAGAGGACTGTGATGTGATGAACAGCACTGTCAAAGCCCTGAAGAGGGAGTATAGCAAGGGAGGGAAAAGATGCGTGGATTTCTGTCTTTATGCACTCAGCATTACTTCATGCTCTCTGCCTCCTTCCCATTCTCTTTGAAGTCAGAGCCCTACGTGACATGAAAACATGAGAGGAAAGCTGGGACTTAGGGCCCCAGCTCAGGAGACACAGTGGCAGAGGAGGAAAGTAGAAGGGATGAAGGAAAAGGTTTTACCAGTTAAATATGCATGTGGGACTATAGGATCCTCCCTAAAAATAAAATCAGCAACAGTTACTCCTTAGGGAGACCTGTGAAACGGCAGCACATGGGACTGAATCTTAGCTCTGTGATGGGTCATGAGCTGAACCTTTCCACGCTTTAGCTTCTTCGCCTGGAAAGGTGAGGGCTGGCAGCACTTCTGCCTTTACTGGGGAAGTCTGTGTTGGGGAGGCGGTCCCTAAGAGTGTGGTGTTATGGCTGCTTGTGGATATCATTTCATAGGTCTGCCACTAGAAATCATCACAAACTGGGTGGTTTTGAACAACAAAAGTTTTATTCTTTCATGGTTCTAAAGGTCAGAAGTCCAAAACCAAGATGTTGGCAGGGCCCCCTCCCTCAAAGTCTCTTCCTTGCCTCTCCCAGCCTCAGGGGCTCCAGCAGTTTCTTGGTGGCTAATTAACACTTATTTACTATAAACAGCAGCAAATATGTACTGAACATTTAGTTACAGTTCTAAGCACTGTTTAAGGTTCTGATGATGATGCTTCTTTAATTCTCACTAAAATCTTGCAAAATAGGGCAGTGGTTGTCTCTACTTTTCTGGTTAAAAACTGATGGTCAGAGAATTTAAATAGCCTACACAAAGTCACATTGCTAGTAGGTAAATGAGCTGAAATCAAATCCAGACATCTGTGGCTACAAAGCACATGCCGTACATGCCGTAAGCCATGTCTGTGAGAGGTGTACTCAGCAAGCTGTTTTCACAGGACAGAAAAGTAGGGAGGGCGCAGCAGAAAGCAGCTCCTTACAAAGAAGGAGGCTTGGAGCCCTATCAAGTGAGACCGTGTGACAGGGACAATCTGTTGCTGCCCAGCACCCTTGCCTCATGTGTCCTCCTGTGTTGCTACCAGCCTCTCTCAAAGACTGACCTGACAGAACAGCACGGCCTGCCCATAGAAGGTGGTAGGTGCTCACAAGACGGGAAGGTGTCAGGCTAGCTCTTACTAGAACTTCTGACTTGAAATCATGATAGCCTGACACACACACACACACACACACACACACACACACCCCAGAGAGAGAGAGAGAGAGAGAGAGAAACAGAAAGAGAGACAGAGAGAGAGAAAGCATACCTGATAGTTATTTTCAGAAAAATTTCTTTTAAGAAATGGGATTCTGTGTCCTTATTTAACACGGTCGACCCTGTCTCCGTGTCTTATGTCCCTACTCAAGAGTTTTCTAGTTGCGAAACGGTAGGACTGGCCTTCCCACAGCAATGCTACAGTGAGAGTGGCAGACAGTGCTCAGAGGGACTCAAACACATCTGGAAAGGCTCACTGCTGGAGGCGCCTTCACTATGTCAGCAAGCTGCAGCGACTAATTAGCTATTTAAAATGCTCAGCAATAACAATACAGCTGTTTGACAATTTCTAAATCATTTCTACTAAGGAGTTCAAAAACACCAGAGAAACTTTTGTTGTTTCAGTTAAATAAAGAAAGAATTTGTTAGCAACTCTAATTCAGAAGAATACTGTAATTGTACACATATTGGAGAGAGTAAAACATTCAGACCTTCTGATATGTAATATAGAAACCCCTGTCCAGGCCATGCCCATCGACTCAGAAAAGAAAAATAGAGTTAAAATGTTGATTTGTCAAATTGCACCCATAAATAATGATAAAGAAGGTCATCTTTTCTGTTCAAAAGGTTTTCTTTTCATGTTAAGTCCATAAAGGTTGACAATGGACCTTTTTTTTCTTCAAACAAAGAATTCTAGTTATTATTGCTGCATAACAAACTATCCCACAATATACCAACTTCAAATAATTGGTTGATTAAGCTCATCCACGTGGTGCATGTAACAATTTCATGCCGGGGAATTTTCTACTTGGGGCACCACGTAAGTGCTCACAAGTTTTGGACTTTGGATCATTTAAAACCCAATTGGTATGAATTACATTCACCAATTTATTCGATCTCTGTGTTTCAGTTTCCAAATTTTCTGGGAGAGAGGATTGGAATGGCCAAACCTGAATACCATGCTCATTCTTAGTCTAATTACTGAGGGGATTGGTCAAATGTTTTCAGAGTTTCTGGCAGGAAAAGTCCTGAAGAAGTGAGTGTGGCGAAGAGGAGAAATGGACACTTACAGTATATGAATCTTCAAAACATACCTTGGAAATTTGTCTTTAGGAAAAAGGAGATTCTTTAGATTGTCTTGAGAATATTTAAAATAAAAATAATGAAAGTGAGTTTCGATCTTTGTGCCTCGTACTGCTGCATTGTGTGTTTCGGAAATACATCTTTATCTCTGAATCTGCTAGCCGCTCCCCAAAAAATTATCTCCAGGGGATAATCTTCTGAGCCCTGACCTTGAAGATCCTGAATTAGAAGCCAAACAGTGAAGATAAATCCTTTGAACCTTCCTTGTTTCTTCTTCTGGTAGTTTCATTTGTAATGACTATTTGCCCTAAATAAAAGTGAGGTCAGAGAGAGTAGAAAACTGGTGAAAAGCTTGGGGATGGCTGAGGATATTTTTGAAGCTTAAAAAGAGAAAAGAGATCGTAAATAATCCTGAACCTTGCTTGATAATCTACTCTTATGAAAAAAAAAGTTGCTTTCTTCAAAACAACACATAAATTTGCTAAAGAATTAACTTTGGAAGATATCGGTACTCTTACATCTGAAAGATTGAAAAATAAAGATTTCTAGAAATGAATATAAATTGCATGTTTTAAAGGGGTCTAATTTTTATTAAATGTTTAAAATTGGCAATTTCATACCCTACTACCAGGATCTTGCTTCACTCGTACCACACATATCTCACCTACACTAGACTAGACATGTGCAGTTCCTGTTGGCCCATCATGGTCCCGGTAAGGCGATCTGGCCCTGAGAGAGTGAAAGGCGTGGTACACAGTGTATGAGAGCATGGCTGGCTGCCATGTTTTCTGCCGGGTCACGCTTGCCATTCTTGATGGTTAGATCAGAGACAGCAGAGCCCAGGGCTAGCCTACAGCTTCTGACCCCACGTTCGAAATGTGTTGAGTCAATCAGATTCCTTTGGTCAAGAATGTGAACTAATAAATTCCAAGAGAAGAAATCTGGAGAGTACTATTAATGGTAGAAGCTGGACGTCATGACATAAGAGGGACTTGTTTTCAGTGTACTCTCCAAAAGCCAAAGAGTGAAGAAACATTTGAGTCAACAGATGAAGTCCACCTGTAGAGAGAAAGAGACAGGTGGCAAAACAATAGCAATCAAGTGCTTCTGGGAGACAGAGGGCTCCAGGGTCCCTGGAGCTCCCTCGGTACCTTTCTTAATCTAGGTGGAGACTTGGGGCAAACCTCCCTTCTCTCGAAGTATTGTGAGGGGCTCTCTATCTCTTATAAACCAAAGGACCTAACTTCAACACCGTCTTGTCCCAGGTTCATGTTAAAAGGCTAAGGGCTGACAACTTACATTAGATAACGGAACTTGATACCTTGGCATTGATCTTTCCAATAATGAAATTTGAGCAAATTTGGAGTTAGTGGAGATACAAAACATTTGCACACTGGCATACTTTGCGGGAGCAGTGAGTTTTTGTCCTTGCCTCCCCCATGCTGCCAAGGACATGACTGGCCGCTGGCTAAGGGTTCTGCCCCAGAGGACACACGGTCCACAGAGGGCTGGTGAGCCTATGACTGCACCGCCCCTGCTTCTGCAGAGAAGGGTGCTCTAGTGTGCTTAAGGGAGGACTGAGCACCTTGCCCGGTTTAAGCTTGAAGCTCTCACTGGAGGATAGCGTAGTGTGGACAAGTCCCCCTCACATTGCCTGTGCTTTTCAACAGTTTGGGGCAGGAGGTACATTCACTGACTAGGTCCTTCCTCCTAGGAATATTATGACAAAAACTGCTGTTCATGATAGAGAAGAGGACCACAGCATATTGTAAAAAGTCCTACAGTATAGAACCAGATATTCCGAGTGTTCTGACTAGCTCTATCGCTTACTAGCTGAGAAAGCTCTAACCTCGAACAAAGCCCTTAGATTCTACCTCAATTTCTTCATCTCTGTAATGACAAGCATGACAACAGTCTCTGCCTCATTTAGTTGTAAGCATTAAACGCGGCCTTTGTGTGAAGTCTGTACAGCAGGCCCTGGCACGGACTCAACGTTCTCATCGGTATTCTTGGTGCTACTATTATTTTCCATGCTTCAAGAATAAGGCAAGTGAGATGAAGGCTTGTGGAAGGCCATAGGGCGATCAGCTGCAGGATTAGAGAAATTTGAGTTCTGCTCCAACTTTGTACTGGTTTGTTGCTAACACTCTACACTAAACCCCAGCTTTGCACATCTTGACCCTCTTGCAGGAAGTGGAACATTATGCACACTTTATCCCCAATTACAGGTGAGAAAACCAAAGAATGAACAGTGAAATTTTACACTAACGGGGACGGCTTCTCTGATTTATCTTTTTTGTGCATCGCCATGTGATTCTGACTTTGCCTCCAAAACACACAGAGTTAGAGTCCCTGGCCACTCTCCAAGCACGCCCTAGAAGGTCCCAGGAAAATAATCCCAGGCTTCAGCATCAGGGCCTGGCATATAGTAGACACCCACTGAGTCTTTATTTTATGTGAATAAATGTCAAATTGCTCCTACTTCAAAAATCTTCCATAAAGCCTCTCTTCTTCAAACTCAAATTATTCCTCCTACACTTTGGTCCCCTCGGTGGGTTCAGCTTTACCATTCTTTTCTCATTTCAGTTAAGGCATCTTCCCTGGCCATGTTCTCCTTGCCCATTTTTATCTCTTACATAGTACTAAATATATCTCCTTCTATACTTTAACATTCTGTTTACACTCCAGTTTTCCTGCTCTCGCTCCTTTGGAGTTATAGTTGGAGTAGACAGTTTGAAAGTGTCTTCGCAGTTATATCCTGTCTTGTCTAAAAACTGCTCCCACACCAGCTGTTTGAACCTCAGGAACTTGACCTTGAACCCACACTGATGGGGTTGAGAATAGTCACCTGGCCCAAGCCAGAGTAGTCAAACTCTCTTCTCCTAGAATCTGGGATGGGATTGGAAAGGGTCCAAATAGTTTTCATTAGTTACAGGGCTAAGATCACACAACCTGGGAAACAATGAGGTGAGCTGGTCATCCTTTGTAAGGTAGATGCAGACAGTCAAAAGTACCTCAGAAGGGAAAAAAGAAAATTTTTAAAAGAAAAAAATTAAAGAGGACTGATGCATACAGTCAGCCTCAGAGGAAAACAGACAGAGATGACATTTCTTAATTGCTGGTCAGACTTTCTATTTTCTGGTTTAGTTCCTTTGTTTTCTAAAAACCACCTACAAAACAAATGGTTCACCTTTATTTAAGATATGCTAAATGGGTTCCTGACACTTGCAATCAAAGATCCTTAAATAAAACTACAATAAATAGAGGAGAGTACAGTTTGCCTTATTTCATCTATTAATTGGTTACAAATATGCATCAGATAAAATGTTACATTTAAAAATTTCCATTGTTAGACACTAATAGATGTTTTAAAATTTCATTAATAGTTATGCCAAAAAAAACTATGTCAGGAAATAAATTTTTTAAAAATAAAAGTAAATTAAAACCATGCTGAAGTAGAAATATTGCTGAAGAAAAAGACTTCTATAAGCAGAAAATCATATTCCTGGATTGCAAAATGTAAGACAGTACTGTTAAGCTGGCAAGTCTTCCTAAATTGTACTATAGGTTCAACAGGATATCAATCAATATTTCAGCAGAATATTTTGTAAAAATTAACAAACTGATGCTATAATTTATATGAAAATACAGAGGGCCTAATGTAAATAAAGTTCTAGTTGGAAGACTTAGCTTACCTGGTATTAAGACTTACTTTTAAGCTACTTTAGTCAAGGCAGCTTAGTATTGGCAAAAACAGAACAGACCAATGGAAACATAATCCAGAGGTGAACTCATGCATATATGGGTGATTCATTCTTCGGCAATGATACTAATAAATGGGAAAAGTCTTTTCAGCAAAAGATTTCAACTGGAATCTGTACTTCACACCATCCAAAATATTAACTGGAAATGGATCATAGGCATAAATGTGAAAATTAAAATTATAAAATTTCCACAAGGAAACCAAGCACAAAGTATTTGCAACCTTTATATATACAAACATTTCTTAAAACACAAGAAGCTAAATAATGAAAGAAAACACAAATAAATTAGATTTCATCAAAATTAACAGTTTTTTCTTTTGGAAAAATGTATTGTGAGAAGACAAAAATGCAAGTCACACATGAAGAAAACTATCCACTAAATGTACTAGACACAGGACTTGTATTTAAAGTATAAAAGAATTCTTATAACTCAATAACAAAAAGACATTAAGAATAGGTAAAAGATTTGAAGCTAGGCACGGTGGCTCACGCCTGTAATCCCAGCACTCAGGAGGCTGAGGCAGGAGGAGCTTTTGAGTTCGGGACCAGCCTGGGCTACAAAGTGAGCTCAAGTCCAGCCTGCACTGCACAGCAAGACCTTGTCTCAAAAGGACAAAAAAATAAATAAATAAATAATGAAAGGATACTTCTCCAAACAGCGCTAGTGAAAATGATGTTTCACTAGTTATCAGAAAAAAAGATGCTCACTAAAACTAACACACCCGTCTGGATGGATAAAAAAGTGTAACATGCAGCACATGCTGAGCGTTGGTGGGGATGTGGCATGGCCAGATCATTCAATCACTGCAGATAAGAATTCCACAGTTCTAAATGTTCCATGTATAGGATGCAACCATTCTACTTCTACACATTTACCCAAAAGAGATAAACATGTGTGTTCACATGAACACCTATATCTACACACTTCTACATCAATGTTCATATGTTCATAGCAGGTGTAGTTGAAGCAGCCAAGAAAGAAGAACAACAGAACCATCCAACCTGTAAACAATCAAAGCGCCTACCGACAGTTGAGTGAGTAGATGATGACCAAGCTGTACAACAAGAAACTGCAAGTACTACGAGGGAATAAATAATGGACACACACAACAAAACAGGTGAATCTGAAGAGCGTTACGCTGGGTGACAGAATCCAGGCAGAAAGGAGTAGAGTGCTTGATTCAACTCGTGTAAGATTCTCAAACGTTTTGCAACATAAACCACACCAACATTTGCCTGGGGATGAGAAGAAGGAAGAGAGAAAGAAAATTTTATGGGTGAGGACATGTTTCTCTTGATTCCCTGTTGTGGTGACAGCTTCATTGGTGTGTGTATGTCAAAATGACTATGGTGTGCTTTTTGACTATATGCGGTTTAGTTTAATTACAGCTCAGTAAAATTTTCTGAAGAACTGTGTGGGCTTTATATATGTTTTATTTGGGCTCCATTTGTGCCCTGAAAGACGTAGCCATAATTCTTTTTGAGATAGAATCTTTTCAGTGCTCAGGGTTCAGAGAAGTCCTTTTGCCACGCTGTGCTGTGGGTGTGAAATGTCCTCAAGGCCCGTGTGTTGAGGCTTGGTTCCCCATCACTGGTCTCTCAA
The DNA here is from genome assembly GCA_004027595.1 of Dinomys branickii. Taxonomy (NCBI): domain Eukaryota; kingdom Metazoa; phylum Chordata; class Mammalia; order Rodentia; family Dinomyidae; genus Dinomys; species Dinomys branickii. Next base: position 64,405 of record PVLD010001708.1, on the reverse strand, counting down.
CAATGTTAAGAGGTGGAACACGTAGGAGATGATTGGACCATAGGGCTCTGAATCGTGAATGGATTAACATGTTGTGGATGGACTCGTAATCTGATGGCATTACTGGGCAGTGATGAAACCCCCGGTGGTGTGACCTCTTGAGGGAAGCTGGCTGAAGGGGCACGACTGTGTGGGACTGTATTTCTCTCCTCTCTCGCCCTCACCCTCGCTCTCGCTCTCTCTTGCTCTTTCTCTACCACCTGGTTGCCCTGAGGGGAGCAACCTCCTCTGTCACACACTCCTGCCGCCATGCTGTCTCTGCCTCATCATAAGTGCATCAGGATGGATCCAGCCAACCATGGACTGCAACCGGGAGCCAGGATAAACCTTCATTCCCTGAAGTTGTCTTCGCAGGTATTTTCTCACAGGGTTGAAAAGTTGACTCACAGTCAAGCTGGGAGGTTGCAAGAACCACCTTAAATTCTCCTGGGTCTTAAAGGATTTGGTCTATTAATTTGACTTTTACTCTAACTTCACACTTTGAGAACTTTTTGCTGGCTGAAAAGTCTGGAGGTGAGGAAGCTTCATTATCTAACCTAGCAGGTCCAGGTTCCCTTACACTTTCTTTAAATTTTGCTTATTAATGGAACACCCATTCTCTTCCTGTAACTACGTGCACCTAAAACACGCCCACTGACACTTAGCACAGTCAGCCTGGAAACGTACTTGGCCATAGACATTTTTTCAGCCTCTCGAGTTACCTTGGGAAACAGTTTTTACAGAGTGTTCCTGCCACTTACACAGGATGTTTGTTCTTTTTCCATCCTCCCAAACCAGTTTCTTCACTGCTCCTGCCTCCATTAACAACCTCCTCTGTCTGTCCCAGCATCTCCTTCCTAGTGCCAGAGTGAAAGCCACAGGTTTCAGACGTTTATTTTGGTACCACTATGCCCCCTTGCTAGCATCTCATCCTTCGACTTGCATCCACCTCTCACCTCTTGGGAAGCCACTGCCCTGTGAACACGCCCAGTGGTTCCCTTGAGGCTAGGACATCCTGAGGAAAGCGCTCACAGTGGGAGCGTGGGAGGAGCCCAGCTGTGGAACTCTACGTGCACCCTCACTGAAGCCGTGGATAGAGAAGGAGGCACTGGGATGTCCAGCATCCAGTTGACCAGGGTCTGGCTGCAAAGACACAAGGGAGGCAGCCACAAGGACAGGATACGAACAACCTGCTGAGCTTAGAAGACTCAGGAACCAATACATTGTTTTTGTTTTAAGCCACTACGTTTTGGAGTGTTGTGGCAATAGATATGATACAGTGATTAGCTTCAAAGTTTACTTAATGAAATTGGCTGTGAGTAAAAATGTTCAGAGCATATTCCAACTGAATAGCCATATGATTTTATTATAGAGAGATTACTGCAAGAATTCTACTGAAGATGATATGTACAGTGTGATGCCTTGGTTCACAGATGTTTCTGTTTGCAAGGCACTCAGTTCAGAAACAAAAAGGTTTGGAAAAAGTTTGATTTTGTTTGCAAACTCCACACTGGGTGCAAACACTAGTACATCTTTCCCACAGAAACAGAAACACAGCCATCTCCCCCAAATCATAAAACAAATTAAGTTGGTGAACCCAGGTACCACTGTGGTACCAAACATAGCAAGTCTGTGATAAATGCAAATAGACTCTGAATTTCATACTGCCTTGAAAAGGAGAGAAAGAGACCAAGGAATTTAATTTTCTAAATTGGTTGGGTTTGTTTGTTTTGGTCTGGTTATAGGATGCAGCTAATAAAATGCTTTAACATTTAATAAAATCTTCATTGCACAGAATAAATAAATGTATTCTTTTCTCTCATGAGTGGGTATGTCTTTGGTAGCGGGGTTCGGCTGGAAGTCTTTCCTTCTCTGTTGTCTATTTGTAGCGTGGTTGAAGATCATTCTGGCATGCTGACTTCAGCCATGCGCATCACTGGAGCCAACAGAACAGGAGGGGAAAGTCCTCTTGGATACAGTACTTGACAGGTGGCCAAGCAAAGAGAAAGGTAAAGAGGAACAAAAATTTCCCAGTCAAGTGGATGTCTTACGAACTAAGTTTTGACTTTGTGGATATTAAATTCTTTAATTTCCCTATTATTGTGGTTAGCCTGCAACCTTGGTTTAAGCATCTTCAAAAGGAAGGAAAAGTGTCATTTTGTCTTATTATTTACCTGGGGACTTCTGCCTCTTACTGTGAGCAGTAGGTGCTCATGCCTACTTTTGCTGGTGACGGTGGGGGTTGGCTCTATGTGTCTGAGCTTGGGTGTCCGCGTGCACCCACACTTTCCGCACGCGGGCTGGGCCAAGAGAGCTCAGGCGCTTTCTTTTGGATGCTGATCTTGCAAATAATGGCTGAGTGTAACAGATTAGGGAAAGCTAAGAATAAAATGAGTGCAGCCAGCATAACTTCAGAGCAAACGGACATTTATAAGCTAATTGGAGGTGGTGAAATCAGCAGAGCAAAATTTTAGGCCTAACTTTCCGATACAAGCACTTCCTCATAATCATATTCTTGCACAGCACTTTACAGTTCAGAGTGTGTTTTCATTTACATTCATTTTTGAATTTCAATACTGAGGTTCCTGTTGCCAAAATGGGAACATTTCAAAACTACAATAGCAGGAAAGCTACAGATCATGTGAACCATGGCAGCCTAGGGAATAAAATTATCTCCAAAATGTGAGTCCTTGAGATGCCCAGAAATGGCTGTCTCACATTGTCCATCCCTGGAGCCTCAACATAATAGACACTAAATATTAGCCCAACCGCCCTATTATTACGCAGCCAGACAGAGCAGGTACAGGAAGCTTTCAACACGAATTCTCCATGTGTTATTACTTAGTGTTTCCATGCACAAACTCCAGCAATACTGTTCCTATGGCTTTATCAGAGGAGGACAATATTACACACATTTTGAAACTTGGCTGTATAGCGTCACATTCATTATCTCATTGATTTTCTCTAGACCTCATGAGACAGAGGCAAGACTTACTATTTCTACCTCACAGAAGGAAGAATAGAGGCACACAAAGATTAGGGATGCAGATCTCAAGCTCTGATTCCTAAGCCGAGCCTCTCTCCACAGTTCAGGCTGCTTTCCTCACGCCTTAATGTAGCCTGCTTCCTTCCATGCTGGTCCCCGTGGTGAATGGGGATAGGGAGCCCTCTTTTACTACCTTAAGGTACAGTGCGACATCGTTACAAGGTCATTTGCTTGTTTGTGGTACTTCTGGCCTTGGGTTAAGAATGTAAAAATGAATTCTTTTACTAAAATCATTAATTATGTAGCTTCTAATGTATGTACCTTGATTTTGGTCAAGGATTTTATGAACTCTTATGATATTTATATGGATAAAATGGTTGGATATTTTTTATCATTTCAACCGCTATGTTCAATTATCCAGTGATTTCCAATGTCAAAGACAAATCGAGTTTTCACATCATTACTCTGAAGGCTGTCTGCGTGGCCTGGTTCCGGCTGTCTCCTCTGACTCTGTCCTCTAGCCCTTTCCTCTCATTCAGTCATCTCTACAGCACGCGTTTCTTTCTGTTTCACATTTCAGCCACAGGACATTTGCATCTGTTGTGCCTTCTGCGTGGACTATGGTCCATCCCTCCTCGCTTGCACAGGTGACTTTACCGTTCAGTCTTCTGATCAAAGACCCTCATGAAGAGTCTTCCTTGGTCCCCTTGATGAGTGACTAAAGTTAGGTGCGTAGGAGTGTGCACGGTGGGCTTCTATTTCTGTACGTCTTCTTAAATATACAGGCACAGAGGATATCATTGGAAAAGTCAATAACAAATGATAGTGGTGGTTTCCCTGGGGAGGAGAACTACAGGATGAAAGTGGCATTAGATCATTCTCACTTTTTGGATTATGTGAGTTGTTTATCAGATGCAGGTATTACCTATTGAAATGATTAAAACCTCTTTAAGAGAATGAGAAAAATGCATTAGATTGTTTGAAACTAACATATTGGAAATAAAAGGGGATGTATACATATTTAATAATTCACTCAGGTCCAATAATTCCATTGCACAGGTCCTAGTGAGAATATCCTTATTAAATGTAATTCACTGGACAAAAATCTAAGAGCACACTGACCACAGGTTCAGTGTGACCCAACGATCTGACTGGGCTGAATGCAGCTACCAAGACCACAGAATACACTTCCTTCTCAAGTGTACACAGAATATTCTCCAGGCTAAAGCACATGTTAGGTGATAAATCATAACACACTTAAGAAGACTGAAATACCAAGTATCTTTCCCACCCACAACAGGATGAAACTGGAAATCAATAGCAGAAAGAAAAATAGAAAATGCACAAATAGGTGTATATTACACAGCACACTATTAAACAACCCATGAGTTAAGAAGAAATCAAAAAAGAAATTAAATATTTTGAGACCAGTAAGAGAGAAACAACATATGGAACTGGATGCGGCAAAAGCAGTACTAGGAGGGAAGTTTATAACAATAAACACCTACCTCTTAAACAAGCAGCCTGATTCTAGCTCATAGAGCCAGAAAAAGAGCAAACTAAGCCTAAAGTTAGCAGGACGAAAGGAATAATAAAGTTAGAGCAGAACTAAGTAAAGTAGAGCCTAGGAAAAATAGAAAAACCAAAGAAACTGAGAGTTTAAAAAAAAATCAGAATTGTTGAACTTATAGCTGAAATAATTAGACTCAAATAAATAAAATAAGAAATGAGAGAAGAAACAGGAAAATGGGTGCCACCAAAATAAAAAGGATTATAAAGATTACTATGCATAATTGTACACTGACAATTTGTATAACTTAGAAGAAACAGTCAAATTCCTAGCAACGTATAATTACCAAGATGGACACTCAAAGCAACAGAAAATCACAGCATCCTCATAACTAGTGAAAAGATTAATTAAATCAGTTTGCTATGTATGGTTTGCTAAGGTTTGCTCTGTGAACAGAGAAAATTTTATGACTTTCTTTCTAATTTGGATAGCTTTTAACTAAAATTCCAGTTTCATCTTGAATAGAGGGGCTGGGGATATAGCTCAGTGGAATAAGCGCCTGCCTAGCAGGCGCAGGGTCCTAAGTTCAATCTCCAGTACCGCCAAAAAAAAAAAAAAAGAACAACAACAACAAAAAAAAAACCATCTTGAATAGAAGTGACAAGGGTGGACATATTCACCCTATTACTGATCTTTGAGGAAAAGCTTGCAGATTTTCACCGTGAACCGTAATGTTGGATATGAGCTTTTCTTTCATAGCCCTTAATGTGTTGCAGGTTCCCGCCTCACTGTGTGATCTCTGCCTCCGGCTATCTCATAAGATCCTCATGGACCCTTACAGGTTCTATGATTATGGGCTGAGCAGAAGGCATCATGCACTCAGACTTCCAGAAATTTGAGGAAAATAAACCTTTTCTTTTTTTTACAAAGGACCTAGCCTCGGATATTTTGTTATAGCAACCGGAAACAGACAAATACATCATGCATATGCAGTTGACTAAATTTTGACGAGGGTACCAAGAATAGACAGTGGGGAAAAGATAGTCTCCTCATTAAATGGTGTTGGGAAAACTTGAACTCCACATACAAAGGAACAAAACCAGACCCTTGGCTTATATCATTTACAAGGATCAACCTGAAACTAAAGACTTAAAAATAAGACCTCAAACTATAAAACTGAGAGTAAAACAGAGGAGGAAACCACTGCATTTATCACATCGGTGATTTCTTGGATATGACTTCAAAAGTACGCACAATAAAACAATAATATACAAGTGGCAGCACATCAAAATAAGAGCTTCAGGGAAAAATATTTGCAAACCATGTCCTTAGAAAGGGTAACTATCTGAAACATAAGGAATGCTTACCACTCAATAGCAAAACAACAGACCGAAAAAGCACCAAAACCCAAAACAACCTGAAAATGGACAAAGGTCTTGAGTAGATATTGCTGCAAATCAGCAACAGATGCATTAGAAGATGCCAAGTGTTCCTAGTCACTAGACACAAATCGAACTACAGTGTGACCTCACCTGCTCTCTGTTAGGACGGCTGTAAAAAATAAAGCAAAATAGATAACAAGTGCTTGTGAGGGTGTGGCAAAACTGACACCCATGCACACTGCTGGCAGGAATGTGAAACGGTGCAGCTGCTGTGGAAAGCAGTACCTGCCTCAAAAATGAATATAGTAACTCCCACATGAACCTGCAATCCCCATTTTGGGTATTTATACAAAAGAACTGAAAGCAAGATCTCAAAGAGATATTTGTATTGTCATGTTCATTGCAGCATTATTTACAGTAGCCAACTAACTTTCCTTCAAAAATGAGTGGATAAGCAAATGGAATATTATTCAGTCATTAAAAAGACAAAGTTTCGTCCCTTACTATGACATGGATGAATCTGAGGCCATTGTGCTAAGTAAGAGAAGCTAGTCAAGGAGGACACATATTGCCTAATTAACTTACATGAGGCATTTAAAACAGTCAGACCATCCATGCAGAAAGGAGAAGGTGGTTACTAAGGGCCAGGGGGAGAGAGCAAAGGGGAACAGATGTTCCGTGGGTGTAAGAATTCAGTCATACATGACAGAAAGTTCCGGAGATTCAGACTACTCTTATAATGAACAGAACTGTGTGTATACTTATATGTCTGTTAGGAGCATGTTTCTACCACAATTCAAAAACATGAACGCACTTCACAATAGTAAACACAAAAATGCAAATAAAAAATTATCACCTGTCAAATTAGTAACGATTTGAAAATGCTGCTGAGAATTCCCCGGGGCAGGCTCTCATTTGCTGCTAGTCGCTGTGTGAGTTGGCAGGCAAGGCAGTTTTGAAAAACACTTTGGAAATACACACCAAAAGGTCTTTAAAATGTTTATACCCTTTGATGTAATGATTTGACTTATAGAAATCTATTTAATAAAATGTAAATTTACAATTTTTAAGGGGAAAATATATCTCTCAAATGTTCCATAAGAAGGGAATGATTACTAAATGTTGTTCAAAAACTAAAACCCTTTATAAGATTTCTGTGACAAAACTCACCATATAATACCAAGTGAAAAGGCAGGATAACAAACAGTACAAGGGTGAGTACACATAAAATTATCACCCTCTGTGAAAGAAAAAGAAAAAAGAAGGAAATACTCAAACATTTGTGATAAAGTATCACTTGTGGATAAAGAGATTATGGATGACTTAACACAAAGTTTTTAAGATATTTTTTCATCTTTTCCAAACTTTGGACAAATAACTCATTACTTTTTTGAACAGAAAATAAACAACAAAATGCTTTAGTCTAAAAATCAAATGTGATCTAACGTTTCTCCCCCAGATACATATCCTGATTAGCTGGTATGTATATATATATATATATATATATATATATATATATATATATATACATTTTTCAGGGTATCATCTTATTTTTTAGTCTTTGCAAATGTAAATATGTGAGATAAAAATACAAGAGTGACCAAAAAGTAGAGCCTTCATTCTAGAAATACTGGGAAATAGTTGACTGAATTTAAGGGACAGTCAAAAGAAACAAAATTTCTTTTCTACATCTTTTAATTTTAAAGTAAAAGAGGTAGGCAAGTCAGGGAGAGAATTTAAGAGCAAGTGTGTATTACATTATTTGCATAGTAAACATATGGTTTCTGGTAGCCCACGAAATAGTACCAAATTTCTGGGCCATCTTCTTCCCAGGAGTGGGCTGGGGGACATATATGGCCGGCCAGGAGGAAGGGTGCTGAAGGGTCTGTCCTGGCAGCAAGGACAGCCAAGCCCACCCTGGCTGTCAGTGGATTAACAGATGGCATGGCCAGATTGTTCCACTAGCCTGGAGCTACAAACTAAAACAATTACATTCAACAGCGGATAAATTCAAGCTACAATCAGATTCCTGGTATTAGCTGGGATACTGGGGCAGGGTCACGTTCTAACTGGTTTAGGCTGTGAGCAGGTAAGTTTGACAAGGAATAGCTTTTGTTGTGGATGCGAGCTGGCTTCTTTAGGGCGACAGGTGAGCAACTCTGAGCCTTGACAGCCACCATTCCAGCCTGACTATTTGATCCCACATGGGAAGTATTCTTTCATCTTTATGTGATTCCTTAAAATCAAATAAAGCATCCCTGGGGACCTTGGGTACTATCTTGAAAACAGACATGGTTTCACGGACCTACTAGCTGTTTACAGAAAAAAGAAAAAAAGCTCAAACAAGTTGGCAACAGCTCAAAATGGAAAATTTGGCATAACCAGGATGCGGGGCTGTTAAAAAAGATTAAGCCAAGCAGAGTGAGCCGTCACTATCACATGGCAACAATAAGCTGAGAGGAATGGCTAATACCCCAGTTAGCTGGCACAAGCCCCTGAAGTCCACAGTCCTCACTCAGTCCATCTGCTCATCGGCATTTCCATGCCTTGTGCCTGTACATATTTCTGACCCTGATCGATACAGTGCTCTTACCAGTTGGGAGCTTTCCGGCTCACTGTGATTGACAGAACTGATCTGACAAGCCTAAAGCTGCCTAAGATCAAAAGCCTCCATTACTACAAAAACCCATCAGAGCAATCCTACCTGTAAGCAGCTCTGATACAGACAGACCAAGGAAGCACGCTGGACATGTCCAGGGACACTCTGGGAGCTCTGTGGAAAGCGACCCCTCGGGAAGTCCTGGGTGCCTTGGACCACCAGCTTCCCTGGAAGACTGGGACATCCCCAGGGGGAAACCCTCAGTCTACTGTTTGGAACTTTGTAGGAGGTTGATAAATATTTGTTTCCATCTCCCTAGCCACAGATAAAGAGCATAGCGGGGAAGAAATGGAGCCAGAACAGCGTAATGCAATGCGTAGAAGCGCGGCTCGCCAAGAGAGAAGGGTCTGGTAATTGTAGCCTGGCGAGCAGCGGCAGCCTCTGGAGCTTGGGAAGTTAGCACAGGAACAACAGCCAGCGCCTTCATAGCGGGACTGTACAAACTGCAGCATGACTCAGAGAGGGCTCTGGGAGGCACACACCTGTATGGTACCAATGACATAAACCAGTCACACCAACCGTGGCATAAGAAAATTCAACCCTTCAGTGAAGGATTGTTGGCTAAAACCATAACAAACTTCCCATAACAAAACTATAGACTATGTGAAATATGCAGAAACGATGTAAAATATGCCATCAAAGTATAGAATTCCTACGATTGGCTGAAATAAGTTTAGTAAAATTTATTTTTGGCTCAGCAATGGTGTAGCTTCAGTTACTGTGGAATAATTTATTTCTAAAGCTTCAGTTAAAAGAAAGTCAGTCACTGCAGTAAAATGACGGAAAGAACCGGTGTCAATACAGTAATAACTGGCCAGAGGGTCGCAGGAAAGGTCCTCGCACACAATGAGAGGTTTACAGATATAATTATTTCTCTTCTAGCCTTTTCCTTAGGGTCACTGCCAATCAGTCGCTGCTTACACATAGGGTAGCTTTTGCAGTATTTATTTCTTTAAATATTTAACAGTCTCGACAGGCAGTAACCAGCAGTAATGTGCAAAGTTTCTAACACGTTCTGAGCACCTAACAATGTTCAACCGCGTGTAATGAAAAACAGGAGTCAGTAATGCTGGCACAGTCTGCAATATTTTTAAAGCAACAGTAGTAATCATTTTTTTAAAAAAGTGGACAAAGCAAACAGTGGACCGCTTAAGCCACAGAAAGAAAGGACCATTTGTACTCCCTAAAAGCCCTCCCAGGTAATTTCCTTTTAAGTTCATTAGAGACAGAAGGGGCTGCGGGGAGGAGGCCGCGCCGGGATTGGCGACCCGGCCACCAGCGGTCCCCCTCGGGGCGCGGAGCGAGGCGGAACAGCGCTGCCGGCCCAGCTCCAGGGTCCACCCGGCCCGGCCCGGCCCGGCCCGGCTCGGCTCCGAAGCCTGCCAGCTGCTCTCCCGCGGGGCGCGCTTCCACCTCCCGGCGGCGGGGACCCGCACTCCAACTTTCGGGCAGCAAGCGCGGAGAAAAACAGAGCGGCGCCTTTAAGGGCGCCCGCGCCTCGCCCCGTGTTTACATAACACGCGGGGGGCGGGGCCGGGCTCCCCCTCCCCCGCCCACGGCGCGCGCGGCCCGGCGTCCGCGTCCCTCGTCCACTGCCCGGCTCGCCCGGGCGGCGCGCGCAGCCACGGCGGAGCAGCCCCGGGACTGGCCGCCCCGCGCGCCCCTGGCCGCCGTGCCCGTGCCCGGCGCGCTGCCCCCGTTCCCGGGATGCGAAGGTAGCGGCGGCGCGGGCTCGGCGGGGAGCGCGGCGGCCGCCGAGCGGGGCTCCATGTTCGCCCCCGGCCCGGAGGAGCCCTGCGCCCCCGGCAAGGAGCCGGTCAAGTACGGGGAGCTGGTGGTTCTCGGGTGAGTGCAGCCGCGGGCCGCGTAGACTGGCCCTCGGGGGCGCGCGGGGGCGCGGGGCCGGGCCGCCTGGGGGGCCAGGGCGCCGTTTCCCACCGCAACCGCTTCCCAGAGCGGCCGCGCCCGAGCCCCCGGGCCTCCCGCACCAGGTTCCCGACCCCGGCCCCATCCTCAGACCCCCTCTCCCGGCTCCCCAGACACCCCGGGTCCCGATCTCGATCCCGATCCTCCACATCTGCCCCCTCCCCCGACACCCCGGTTCCCCCTTCCCACCGCTGACCGCGCTCGCGCGCTGCCGCAGGCCGGGGTTGAGGACCCGGACCACACTCGCTGAAGGGCGCAGTGGGACCTCACCCGCTCCCAGCCCCGCGTGACAGCCCCATTGTTCCCTAATAACACGGGGAGCTCCGGGGGCGACGGGTGCAGGGGTGCGGGAGCTCGGGAGCGGCGATTCGAAGGACTTGGCCCGGTTCTGTGGCTCGCGGCAGCTGCCCGCACCGCTCCCGCCCTGGTCCCGGCCGACTCGGGCCGTGGGTGCCCGTAGGTGGGCTCGGCGCGTCCGCGAGCCGGGGCGGTAAACTTGGAAGAGGCGATCGGACAGCCGCTGAGTGCCCGCTTAAAACCGGTGGAAGAGTTGCTGCGGAGGCTGATACAGCCGCGCGCAGTTCCTGGTCGCGTTGCTGGAGGAGTAGGACTTGAAGCGTCTGCAGATGGGCAATTTTCTCTCCTGCGTGGGAACTGCGGGGAAAGACCCTGTCTGTGTTCTCTGGGAAGAGGGGCATGGCAGGGCGGAAAGCCAGGGGTCAGTCTGTCTTATGTAACTGCAGCCCAGCCTCATTTTGCAGAGTTTGGTTTTGTTTGTGTGGCCAGCTTCAAAGTGTGTTTTAACGCGCTGAACTTGACACGGAAGATGAACTTGTGCCAGAACTTTATTTCATGATTTCCTTTTGAGGCAGTCGTGTTGAGATGTTTGTGCAGGGCATTCCAAAGTCAGAAGAAGGACTTAGCCCTCCTCTGCTGCGATGTCCTAAGCTGTGTCAATAGAGTGCTGGTGGCACGTGTCCTGCCCGAGGCTAATGCTTTTCGAGGAGACACCAAGGATGACAGCATTGCCACCTACTACGTGCCAGCTCTATTTAAGTACTGAGAACTCGGCAGCGAACCAGGACCTTTCGTTTTAGTGTGGGGTGGCAGACGTAAACAGAAAGAAAACCATACGCGAGTGAATAATAAATACAGTATCAGGTGCTGCCAAGCTCTCGACTGAAGTTGGTTAACGTGGACAAAGGGTGCTGTAAGTGGGGACTGCTTTCTTCAAGTAGGTCAGGGCTGGTCTCCCAGGAAGTAAAATGTGAATAGAATACGGTAGTCAGCATTTGAATACTTGAACTGTGATCTTTTTTTGAGAGTAGGTTCCTGACTTTTTAGCAATATTGAACACCTCAAAGAGTGCAGGTGAAAGAGTGAATGGGTAGGTAAATCCTAGAGGTCCTACTGGGATCATATTGCAGCCTTCATCTGGAGGCAGTGCCTTCTCTCTTAAAGCAACAATAACATTTAAACAGAACTTAACAGTCAAACTTGCTGTCTGACTGTAGGAGGTAGATAGTAGTAAGGAGATGCTATGCACACGATTTTCTTCTTAATGCGTTTTTCCTTGAGGTCAAAAAATGCCCAGTGTTTGATATTGATAGAATCTCCTTTGCTTACTTGTAAAATACATGGTTGGTTTGTTTTCACTGCTGTGTGACTGTCTTTTTTGCTGTCTTCTGAGTTTCATAGTAAGATGTTATTAGGAAATTCTGCAGAGCAGACTGAAAAGTTGATAGACGTTTGTATCCATGCATAAATGTTGCTGCAGCCTTTCATGTGTTTGCATGAATTTTAAGAGACTGTCCCATGGTTAGGACTTCAGTGGGGTCATTGCTTTCTGACAGATACTGGAATTTAGATTATTTCTTAATTCCAGCTAGTTAGTGTATCATAGTCATGAGTCTATATCCTGCTCCTTAATAATTGATGGAAAAAAAGACCAGTCTAATCATTAGGTCTTCCTTTTTATTTTAAATGTGCTTTTAATTTTAAGTTTAATAACGTTTTAAAATTGGGAAAGTGGCTCAGGATTTGAGAGCCAATTCAATGGAGTTAGAAGAGGGTGTGTTTGCAGTTGAGGGACCTGGTTCATGTCCTGCCTCGTTGACTGGCTTTGTGATTTTGGCTTAGTTCTTTCTTTAGCAATGCCAGAAAACATTTGGGTTATGTAGTCAAGAACCCGTGGCCTGCACTCTTAACTGTGTTCACTGGCTCACAAGTGGGAGATGTCTGGTTAAATTACAGATTCTAAGTAGCCTGACTTCTGTTGATTGTCATAGTGCTCGAATTCAAATGTGCTTGCGCTTGGTGTCTCAATAGCAGAAAAGACCAAAGCTCAGTTGCTTCTTAGGGAAGAGCTGTGCCCTGAACAGGCTTTAAACAATCCTAAGGACTCCCTGGTGTTAGGTTGTGCAGAACACTCCAGTTGGGTAACATTTGCTGTTCCGTGTTTCAGAAAGTACCGCAAGGAGGAGACGATGTGATGATAGAGTTGAGGACTGGAAGGGCCCAGGGCCTAGGTGCATGTTTTATTTTATTTTATTTTATTTTATTGAGGAAGAGGAACAGGACTCCTAGGAGGAGGAGATTTGTAACCGCTTGGCCCAGGGACGAGCTGGGTCTCTATGTGCCCAGTGTCCAGGGAGGCCGAACCCCAGAGTATTGCCCACACCCCCTCCAGTGCCCTCTGCAGTCTGTGTCAAGCCTGCAGCTCTCCTGCCAACTAAAGGAGGCCCTTCCTTGGTTTTGAAAAATAGCGCTCACTGTCTTAGTTCTTGCCTTGCAGTTGAATGGGCAGTGAGTTTTCTATTTCATTTGGTGCCTTACGAGATGCATTTTTATTGGCTCTGTCAATCAGGGGCTCTTAAACTAAGGCCTACAGGTGGAATTTGGGGACTCCACAAACCTGGGTGGGAAAAAGCATGTCTTCATTTTCACTCTACTCCACCCGGAGTTTAGTTCATTTTATTCAGTTACGTGAAGGAAACAAGAAGACTCCTGCTAGAGCTTCACATGGTGCCCTAATACGGAAGTACGTGTAGGTTTGGAGCTCATTTCATAACTGCACGTACAACTCAGTTGTTGGTGAGTGGCCCTTCGTAGTTTATATGTTGGAAACATTTCTCTGCTTGGGTTCAGGGGGCCTTGTCAGACCAGCAGAAGGGTCCTGGCACAAAGAGCCTGAGAGCCTCTGGGAACCAAGGTTTCCGGATATGACCAGAAGCTGCAGACTCCTCCTGGGAACTGGTAGAGTGTGGCGGAGGGGCGGGCACCTGCCCTTCTGTCCGTGGAGACCGCAGCCACCCTGACCAGCGGGACAGAGAGGACCGTTGCTCAAGGAGCTGTGGTCTTTATTTGTTCATCTTTAAGACAGCTTCCAGTTGCCTTTGCTTTTTCTGTTGTGCGCTTGGAGTTTGGCTTCATTGCTCCTCCCTTTAGTGGTAATAATGTAGCTTAAAATACACCCTGCTACGTTGCCTTTTCTCATGCTTCACTTTAATTTGGGCCCAAATATGCCAAACAGTAGTGTACTGGATAGACCAAAAACTCTCCCAATTCTTTTAAAAGCACAAGACGGAATCCTTGCCCTCCTCTGTATGTGGGGCGAAGAGCTCAGATGTGATTGTGTGGACGGAGTGGCTGGTTCCGTAGGCTATTCAGGGTTCTGCTGTTACTGGCTGTGGGTTGCTATATTTTCCTTTCCTAACTTTAGCCTTGTTTGGAGCGTGTGGCTGTCCCTGTGGCTTTGTGGCTTCTGGCTTTCTCAGATTTGTTTGTCTCTCGATTCAGCATACCAAGACCGAAACCTTTATTGGGACTTTTCACTTTTGGATGTATTTCATCATGTGATTGGTATTTAGGGACGCCTTACAGAAACAAGGATAGAACTGGCAAGCATGTTTTATCCGAAAGAGAAAATAGACACAGATGACCAAAACAAAATAAGACGTAGCAGTTGCCATATTTGGGGGACTGATGTGGTCTCACTGGTTTGGGAAGAGAAAAATGTGCAAAGGAATTTCTAACATTTTGATTTAAACAAACATTTCTCCTGGAGCGCGCAAAAATCTATTTTATGAAAGGAGGTGTGGAGTGATTCGATTACTAATTCTTCTTGAACTTACTGTCATCTTCATCTTCTGGAAGATAAAACAGTAAGAGCAGAGAGTACTTCCTGTTTCTTAGCTTTGTCTGTATCAGCTGTTCTCAACCACTGTCTCTGCCCCCTGTACGTGATCATCAGTCTTGAGGTCCATGCCCAGTAATTTATGGCAAGTAATAAAGGGTGGGTCTTTCAGATGACTCACTGATGTCCCTTTAATAATGCCATTTTTCTCACGCATGCGCTCTGATTTGTTGCCTCCAGCGGGAGAGAAAGGACTGGAACCACATGTGCGGAAAGCCAGGAGTTTATTCATTCAGCGAATACTTACTGGGTGTCTTGCCGTAGAAGCTGGGAGAGGGCAGACAGCTTTCCTGCACAGGCCAGTTGCTAGACACAGCTGTGCCTCGGTTCATGAACTTAATTTTTTCCAGGATTCTGGTTGCAGCTGAATGTATGCTTGCAATTCAGGTGCAACCACAATCAGGGAAAGAATTGAGTTCCTAGACCCAGGTACCACTATATTTGGGTCACAGGCCTTCACTAAACAACACTGCTCGTGCATGGCTCATTGTGCCCAAATATTAAGCATCTGCTGGTACTTGTGGGTTTTGTTAAGATGCTTGGTTGGCACTGAGGGATGCTCAAGGACAGGCACCGCTTCTGCCCCTACAGAGCTGGCTGGGGAGAATGCTGGTGGCAAGGTCTCCTCACCCCTGCTGGGCTCTGGAGGAGACAGCCTAGATGCAGGCTGGGGCAAGAGCACCCTGCGAAGGGAGTACGGTACAAAGAACACCGAGCAGAGCCCGAGCCCGGAGGTGAGTGTGGCAGGGGCTTTGTTGAGGACCAGAGACTGTCCCTCGTGGTTGGGAAAGAGCACAGCAGTAAATGGACTCTCCCAGAGCTGACAGTGGGGCAGTCCTGAGGGGCTTCTGAGACCCTAGAAGAGTTTCGGACTGAACTCCAAGGATAGGGCACACTGCTGCGTGTTTTCAGAAGTGAGGGACGTGTGGAAAGCTCTTAGCCAGGAGGACACTGCAAAGGTGGGAAGGACAAGCTAGAGGCTACCAGTTCCCACTAAGGCAAAGAAGAGGAGTGACTGGGAGGGCAGCCTGATGCCTTGGCCCTGGGAGCCCCACGCTCTGTGTGATCTGCCTTGGTCCTCGCAAGCTCTCAAGGCAGAGCTGGCCTGCCCTGGCAAAGCTCAGTTTTCAGTGCCTTTCAGAGGTGGCAAGCAGATGGGTGGGAAAGGAGAACTTCAGGGGTGCTTTGAGGAAAAAGTAGCAGGAGAGAGGCGGGCAGTGAGGGGCAGGCAGGGGTCATGGGAGACTAGTGGGGTGAGGAGCTAGGGAAGGTGGGGGGGGGCCTTGAGATAGAAGAATCAGGACAAGCTTTTCTGAGAAAATAATCTGTGTTCTTTGAGAGCACTCACCCGTCTTGGTTTTCTGTTTGTTTGTTTGCAGTACTTGCGGGGTGTGCAGGGTCCCAGGTCTGCCTACCTGGGCCCTGGACCACTGACCTATGTGGTGTTTTCTGCTTGAACCACCCAGAGTAGCCTCAGCTCTACTAGCCTAAAGCTTCAGAGCATTGCATTATTTAAGAAGGCCAAGTGTGAACAGCTTATCAAAGGGGAAATAGAAGTCACAAACACATGCAAGGACAGATACTTGGTGTCCCTAGACCCAAACACGCTGGTGTCCAGTGGCATTTACCCTGTACCCAGAGTGGTGTGCACCCCACCGTGTTTGCGTGAACTTTGTGCTCGAGGGCAGGGACCTCAGCTCCATGCCCATGGAGTGTAGGGCACACTTTCTGGGGCACAAGTTGGTGCTTGCTGAGTGGGGAGGATTTTAGGGACTCACCCCACCACCCCGCTCCACACAGAAGTGTTGCCAGGGTCAGTAGCCATTTCCTGGTCTGCAAGAGCCTTGCTGTACAGTTCAGCTGTGGTTCTGTGAACTGTCTTGCTGGCTGCAGGCCCGACAAGAGCTTCTTGCAATGGTAAATGGCATCATGACATCAGCTGTCTCCATCCCAAGTTTGGTTTTTCTCCTTATGAGTTTCGGAGCTGGCCTCTCATCACATGCAAAAGGTTCTGCCTCGGAGGGGAGCGGGCCGTCTGTGGTCCCAGCAGCCGTGTGCCTAGCAGCGCTGCAAGGCCCCCGTGGTGTGGAGAGGCCGGGGTCATTAATTCTCCGGTTGGGATGACAAAGCTGTTACATATGTATCAGCGTTGCTTTCAGCAGCAGGTTGAGGTTTTTTTTCTCCAGTCATCCACATAATGCTTGTCACTCTCACATGTTTAACTCTCCTTGTTCTGTTTTTCTGCTCATGCAGAATCTGTTTCTAGGATAAGAAATAATTATTTTGCTCTCTGACTTCCATTCTGATTAGTACCAGTTTGACAGACTCCAGCCACAGCAGGTAATTTCGTGGTCAGCTTCTAGGAAACCCACGGTGTTTACTGTTCCCACGCACCTCAGCGGAGCCCTAACCCTCTTCTTCCCTTCCCTCCTGGCCTTCTCAGGTTCTGTTTCCTGCTCCTCCTAATTACTGGAACTGTGATCAGAACTTTGACCAGTGCACAGGTAGGTCTTCCTGGAGTGACTGGTTGATTACTGTAGGCTCCTTCCTGCAGAAGGAGCATGGACACCAAGGAACGTGTCTTCGTACCAGATCCCAGAAGAGGATGCAGATGTGATCCTTACACTTCTCAGGACGGTTTCTCACATACTGTACCGGAACTGTTTCCGCGTAATAAGCATTCACTTGTTTGATCCTTTAAATCATGCTGTGAAAGAATTCTACTAAAAAGCTGTATTACCAAGTTTCCTTCATTTTCCTAGTTGGATGGCTAGAGATTGGATGGGAAGCTCAGGTTTCGGGTTTCTGCTCCTTCTTCCTTTCCTACAGGTGTGCACTGGGCCTCCCTTGAGTCAGGCATGTTCTGTGATTGCTTTGACCAGTCCTGTGGCTTCTAGGTGCTGCTGATGTGTTGTTGGAGTCTCTTGCTTTTTGAGCTTTATCTTCCTTTGCTGGGGCTGCTGTAACAGAACAGCACACAAAGGGGGCAGCGTGAACAGAACCCGTTCTCTCTCCCCTTTCTGGAGGCTGGAAGTCCCAGATGGAGGTGTCTGCAGATTGGGTCCCGCAAGGGCTCTGTCCTGGCCTTACAGCTGAGCACCTTTACAACACGCACACGCACACACACCCCCTCCCAGGTCTCCCCTTCTCCTGTGCTACCTGTCACGGGATTCAGGCTCCTCATTTAGCCAAGTTCCTATTTCCAAACATGGGCACATTTCCTGGGTGTTAGCACTTCACCATAATGAATAGTGTAGGGGCACAGTTCAGACTGTAAAGTCCTTCAGAGGACAGCTGCCACATAGAAGTCTGACTGCTGTGTACAGGAGAATTTCTCTGGGCAATGAGAGATTATGAAAGGGAGGAAAAGGCCCCCAGGTCCCAGATGTCTTAGCCACCCCAGCCTCGGCAGCAGGTGCAGGTCCTTGTGTCCCCATCAAGCTGCCCACTCAGGCCTCACCAAGCGGGGTGAGCTCTTTCCCCTCTGTCTACCCACATGGCAGAGTCACTAGCAAGGGGGTGACAGTTGTTTGAGACCACTGCACTTTTAGGAGGTTTGTTAACATAGCAGCAGACCACTCGACACCACAGTATCACATTTGCAGCTGTCAGATCTGACAACACTAAAGTTGAAGCAGCTTCCTTGACTTTTGTTTTTGTTTTTTTGTTTCCTTCAGGTGATTATTTTAATAAGCATAATTTCAGGATTTTGGGTGAGTTATTTCAAACTTTGACTATGTTATGGCTTGAAAATCTTAACAAAGCATTTGGGGAATAGCTTCATCGTATGTGAGGCATCTGTGAATTTCTTTGCGCTCATTAACCTCTTTATGCGGTGCTATCTTCTGAAATTCTGCAGAGCAGCCCAGTTGAGCTGAGAAACATGCTTCTGGGAGCCTCCCTCATAAGCAGCTTTCACCCAGGCAGGCTAAGTGCATGACACAGATTTTCAGGCTTTTAGAGGTCACCTGACATGAAGTAATAGAAGCAGCGGAGATTTGAGTAGGGGAAGTGATCTGTACCGGCATCCTGCAGGTCTGGAGCACACAGCAGACCAGAGGAATGTTTTAAGCCCAAGGTCCGGTGGTTAAATGAGAGGATGGAAAGCTCATCTGTAGCAGTCGTATGTGACTGTGACTGGGAGCATGAGGTATGCAGCCTGGCTCCTGAGATGCTTCTTGTGTCACGTGCACATCATGGAGGAGGTATCCTTCAGGTCTGGAGCTGGCAGTGATGAAGGATGCTCCTGGGGGGCGTGGTTAGAGTGGCTGAGTGCTCTGTTCAAAGGTGGGCAGGGTGCTCTGCCACCCCACCTGCTCTGCTTGGTACTCAGTCTGAGGGCCCTGCAGGCAGGGAAGCCACCAGCTGATCCTCCAAGCTGTACATGTATCTTGTGGAGAGAAAAGACAAGACTCCTCTTGTCTCCTTGCTGGCCGAGATAAATGTGGCTTCTAACATTTCTCCAAGTTTTTGAGGAATTTTAACATGTTCTGATTTTAATCAGAAGGACTGAAATAGAGAAAACCAAAACTTTTGCATTTGAAATTGATCAACTGTTAAAGAAATTAAATTTCTAAATAGTATGTTTCTTAAAAAAGAAATAATGTTTTCTTTTAAAAGATTGTAGCTTTTATAATTCTGTAGTTTTAAAACTTAGAGCTATAGTAAGACTTCGGGGATTGTCCATAAGATTTCATGTGCTCCGCATGGATATATTTAATGAAAAGTAGGACCATTATGTATACAGAAATTGAGCATTACCAAAACACATACATGAAATATTACCCATCCATACGTGATGCTGCTGTTGGCTGTTTGATGGTGAGGATTTCAGTTGGAGGACCAGGAGTGCTGGAACTGATGTCACATAAGGAAATTCAAAATAAGACATCAGATGTCATGCAGAGGAGTGGTGGTTGGAGGGAGCTGTGATTCTGGGACTGATGTTTTCTGGTAGGTGTTTGTGTCATTGGTCCAGGAATCAAGTTTCTTTTGGGGGGTGGGGCTGCAGCTTGGTGAGTTGTCTAAGTACATGCTCTGTGTTGGTGGCAGAACCTTGTAGAAGGCAGGTCTGCCTGGGTCTGCAACTTGCTTCCTTTCACCTGGGCACAGTCCTATAGGGGAATTTGCTAAGGGCTTCCCTGGCCAGGTGGCCTTTCAGCAGAGTTTTGAAGGATGATGTGGATTTCTGCAGGAAAGTAGCACTGAAGGCACAGGAATGTGGCCAAAGGCTGAAGTGCTTGGGGAAGGAAGCGGTAGGGAAGTTAGGTCAGAGCTGCCATCAGCTGGTCAGCAGGTTATATGCTGCATGGTGGATAATGACAGAGGTCCCTGCCTGGATGGAACTGATGGTCTACAGGCAGAGAAAGACAAGCAATTTAAACATGGCAAGATGCTCTGCGGTCTTATGAGAGGCACTCCAGGTGGGTAACACTTGTTTTTTGGGAGGGAAGGATCTCATGTAAACTGAGATGGGGAGGCCAAGCAGGAGTATGCTGAGAACAGGCGGGACAGAGAGGTGCTCGCTCTCGGTGGGGCGGGGGGAGACAGCATTGTATTTGGAAACTCAGGGGCAGTGAGAGTGCGGGAGGGTGAGCCCTGGGAGGGCGTGGCGGGAGGAGCCACACCAGTCGAACACGCTTACTCCAGGCAGGAGGCGCCCCAGGCTGGAGCTGAGGCAGGGAGTCTCCAGAACTGTGTCTGTTTCCTCCTTTCCCGGCCAGGGTATGGCGGAGCTCCCCTTGGGTGTGACAGTCTGGATTAAACCCATGGGGTCAAAGTCATCTTTGGTCACCTAGTGGTTTGTTTTCAGAACTTGGGCTGCAGCCAGTGAATGTGGAGGGGTTGACCCCATAGGCCAAGCAGCGAGGGACCAGAGAAATCTTTCCCTTCTTGCACTTGGCCACTGTGCCTTGGCCTGGCCTCCCCCCAGGTCCCAGTGGTGGCAACCTGTGCACTGTCCAGAGGGAGTGGCCATGGGCCTCCTTGCTCTGTGTCGGGGATAGCTGGGTGGCACTGTGTGGGTAACTGCAGAAAGATAGCTGTCTTCCAGGCTGTCCCTGCGGTCCGGGGGGGCTGGTCCCTGGGCTACCAGTCTCCATGGCCTTGGCCATCTCTTGCTGAATGGTACTATGACCGAGTAGTTCCTTTAGGAATGGCTTGCTGAGTAAGCACATTCCTTCTTGCCTTGAGCAAAGAATTGAAGATGACAAGCCAAGTACGGTGCCGCGTGTTTGAAAAGTGAGAAGTGAAGAGATATGGGAGAAACTGGTTCTGCAGAGTGAACTTGAGCCAAACAAAAAAGGAAAGAGCAAAACTAGAAGTATGCCCTGGACTAGAAGACACAGAGTGGGCTACCATGAGGAGTCAGATAGCGGACCTGTGGTGGCGCCCTGTCTCTTTAATGCCATCTCCATCTTGTGGGAATCGGCGAGAAGTTTTATATACGGGCTCCAGGGAATTACTTGGTGCTGTCCGATACTGGTCCCTCATACTTCTTAGCGAGCTTTGCCACGCTCTGCCTCTTGTCTCAGTGCCATCAGCAGTGTGGGACAGGTGGACCTGTGGTCCTGCCCCCAAACCAGCACCTCTGATGGTATCACCAAGCACGTTTCTGTTCTGTGACTTCGCAGGAAGTAGGTGGCTGCTGTCCTGCTTGCCTGTCCTGCCAGGCCCGGGCTCACGGTTTTCTCTCTGCCCTATCCTTCTATGCTGCATTCCTTTCACACTGCAGTGGAGCTTCCAGGTCAGAACCGAAGCTTATAGTCACACTAAGGAGGAGGCATTGGGATCTGAACTGTTTTCTCTTTCTTTCTTTCTCTTTTACCCATGGAGATGGAGAAGAAATTCTGGCTTCCTCTGACTGCTCCTTCGTGGCCTGGTTGTTTCTCTCCTTGGGGGAGTTCCCAGGGGATGGCTCACGGGTCCTGAAGGTGGCCTCTGTCCTGCCTGGAGTGCTACTCCCTGCCCGGTCCTGTGCAGAGCGCTGCTTCTGCTTCTGCCTCGCAGCTAATGAAACAGGGAGGGACCATCACTGGTCATGAGCAAATGAGGGTATTGAGTCATGGAAAGGGAGAAAACTGCCCAGGATCTCTGGACTAGTGCAGGACAGATCTGTAATTTGAACTTACACCTTTTTGATTCCAACATGGTTATTCTTAAGTCCTGCCTTTACCTTAGGTGCTGTCCGATACTGGTCCCTCATACTTCTTAGCCAGAAATTTTACTCCTTTTAGCAGACAGAAGAGCCAGCCTTCTTAGCAGAAATTTTACTCCTTTTTGTTACATTTTTTAGCCAAACTTGCATCCTGGATATTCTCATTGAACATATGACATGAAACTTCACTCTTCCCATGAGATTACCAGCAAGGATAAATGCTTCTTCTTATATTTATAACTTAGATGAACTTTTCAAGGAAAAAATACTGCGTTTCCTCTTATGTATTATACTCTTAATGTGTTTTCAAAACATTAAATGCATGATTTCTGGGAAAGAAAAACTATTCCTCATCCTGTCTGCCTTCTTATTTACCTGAATATGTTATAGTTGAGTTAATGCTTCAAGATGACCTGCCTTGATGGTTTCTCTGGTTTCCAGGACGATCGATCCATTGTGTTAATCTTCCCTCCTCCAGAGCAGCTGAATAACCCTGTGGTTGTGCACACCCCCTCACAACTAGTCTTTGTCCTGTGCTGCTGTTGGTGTCGCTGAGTCCCGCTGTTGCATTTGATTCACAGCTTGCAAGAGGAGCATCCAGCACTTTCCCTCTGCAGTAAAGGTCAGCGTGTGCCTGGAGTTCAGTGCCGTTGCATGTTGGGGTTTCCTTCATGATCCCGAGCTTCCTGTTAGCATGGTTGAAGGGAATTGCCCTTCCCAGCTTGTCTCTCCCTGACAGTACTGAGTTTGATGTGTCCCAGTAATGGCAAGCATTCAGCAGTCTGCAGAGCACAGGCAGCAAGCAGCAGGCCAAGAAAACTGCCTTGTGTTTGCTTCTCCTGAGTGTTGACTTGAACTAGGTGCAAATTCTCAGGCTTTGATGAAACTCGGGTACCTGGGTTTCAGAAAACCATTCTTAGCGGACAAGCTCCTGGTGCTAGCAGATGGTGAAATACCAGAGTACAAGCAGTGTCTTGATAAGCAATATTCCATGTTCTGCGGGGGAGGCAAAGACCTAGCAGCACTGCAGGGGAGTAATTCAATCAGCAGATTCTGATAATGTAATAAACTACACGGGGTGAAACTTGAGTGGTTTACACACACCAGAATGCCCTTCAACTGAATTATTGTCTCATAGCAGTGTCTGTTCATGTACTGCTGCTTTAAATATTAAAAGACAATGAAAGTCACTTTCTCCCTCTGAGGAACAAGAAAAGACACACGCATCACTGTCACTTTGTCATTCGCCTTGCACCTCCGTTGCTCCTCATTTAGGTTTGTGAGTATGGGGATCCTGTCTGGGACGTGGAATGTGAGACTGTGCTGTGAGTGCATGGAGAGCTGCCTCTGGCTCGCACTGTGGCAGGAGTGGACTGTGCAGGGTGTGTTCCCCTGGCTCTTCCGGCCTCCTCACAGCATTCTGCATGTGGGCCTTCTCCCTTCATGGGTGTGCGAAGCCTGCGCAGGGCCCGAGGCCAGTGTGGGCTGTGCTGTCTGTCACAGCCCTTCTAGCAGAACTGAGTCTTCCCCGCTGACCGTGAGGAGGCGAGGAGCCCAGTTATGAGTGAGACCTGTGAGCAGCAGGTCAGAAAAGGATTTGGAGTTCAGTCTCAAATGCGAAAGCTCTTACACCCGTTTCTCAAAGTGTGCATATGCATCTTATCCTTACACCAGGGGTTTGTGAGACTGGAGACAGCACTGAGGCTGTGTCATTGTTGGTGATAACTTTGATAAAGATCAGAAGGGCGTCAGTCTTCAGCTCTGGAATTAGGTGCTCGGATCACGGGAGACTTCCCTGAGGACCCTGAGGCTGGGAAGGGATAGACAGGAGGGCCCTGCTGAGGCCCTCCCCGGGCAAGGCTGCGTGCTCACATTTCTGGGTGTCCCTCCTCCAGGCCTTAGAGAGTCACAGGAGGCCTCCCGATGTTTCCTGTTGCCTCCCTGAGATCCACCACAGACGTTTGACTTCCTGCCTTGGGGGAAAGGGCTTTCTTTGGTGCTTTACACTCAGCCTCCTGGCTCTTTCTGTGACCTTACTGGGACTTTCTGTCCACTTGAACTCTCACTGTGTTAGTGACTGGTAAATCCATCTTTGATGTCCTGAGAAATTATTTCATCTCAGTTTCTCTTGGGCTGCGTCAGTTTTACGTTGTATGTGATGGAGTCTTACAACCTTTCAGGGTTAACACATCAGTTTTTTCTTCACTGAATGGAAAAACTTCGAGAGCATTTGTATTCAGGTAATATGCTATTAGTTTACAAAGCTGTATACTAGAAGGATATATAAAGAATATGAACAGAAATCTTTGAAGGGGGAAGAAAAATCTTCCATGATGCTAATACTGTTTTCATTCTTTTGCACATTGACTTTAGTTATGATCCATGAACATTGTTTTTTACATAAACATTTTTGGGTACTCAATTATATATGTAGTACATGCTTTTCATTTTTTAGTATTAGCTGACTGAAGTTTATTTTTAGGGAACTCAATGCTAAAAAAAATTTAAAATAAGCCAAATGTATTTGTCTTGCTCAAAGCAAGGATGTGCTAATGGGTTACTTAACACAAATTCTGCTTTGGGGACTGGCATCAGGAGCTGCCATGTGATTTCCAAGGTGTCTGTCTTTGCAGCAGGGCACAGTGGAAGAGGAGAAGGGGCAGGCAGAGCTCTGCCCTGCGTGAGGTCCCTGGCTCTCCACAAACGTGTGAAAGGCGTAGCTTCAGAAAATCAGGTTAGGTGCTGGAGCAAAGCACACCTTCAGGATGGTAAATTCTCTGCCTATATTGTCCAGGCAATCCTGGCATAGCTCATCCCTTGGCCTGGCTGCACCCCTAGGCAGGACCACCATGACACAGAGCTTAGCTTCTTCAGTTTCTGCAGGCACAGCTCTCTCTGTCTGCGCATCCTGCTCTCCTAAGGATGTAGGTCAGTGTGATGCCCGTCCAAACTCCCCTCTCTTCCAGCGAGGCAGGAGCAAGGGCTTCTAGTGAGGTTTCTGGGTTTGGTATTCTCCCCCCACCACACACACATACACACTGGGCCCCCTCAGGGAGGACCCCCCCATGTCCCAGCACCAGCACTGCTAGCACCTGGCAGCCACTGGTAGGAGGCCTGTGGGATGCCCTACTGGGGTGGCAGTCTTGTGGGTGGTCTCTCCCCTTTTTCCCTGCTGTATGCCCTTGTTGCTAGAAATGCATTATTTACTCTAAAATAGGCATTGTGTTTATTTCTGTTTCTCTAGTTGTCTTTCAAAACTAAAAGTACTCTCCCATTTGTGTCTCCCAAGGCAAGGTGACTGTAAAGTTTACTGTGCACACCACAGGATGGTGCTGGTTGAAAACTGACTGTGGGGCCCTGAAATTAGATGGTAATGAATTAGAGATTTCCTTCTTAACGTTAAGGAGGAGAAAGGGTTAAAGTGGATGAATACAGGAGTATGACCTGAAGCTGACAGTCATTTTAGCTTTTGGCTTTGAATGATTTTTCTTAGTATGTGGTATTAAAAATCTCTGTAGAAAAATCAACAAACCCAGCCATACTTTGACAGTGATAAATCCTTATTTTTACTCAAAATTAGTTGCTCTGGTTTCTTATCTTTTCACTCTGAAATCACAGATAAGTACTGTTTTCCATTATTTTTTCCTGATACTTATCACAGCTGCCTTTCCCTTTGTATGCTGGCTGGGGTGTTCGTGTGTGCTTTCACTGTCTTCAGCTCCTTGCCTGTGATTCTGAGAGAACTTTATGCTTGCGATGTGTATATGATGTTTTCTCTTTATCCAGTTCTGATACATTTTTTTCACGCCCCCACAAGTATTCTTGCTGTTTGTTGAGTTTTCCATCACACAGTGCTGAGTGTGGCTTGGTGCATAGTAGAAGCAAGACCGCTGGTTAATCTGAAGACCAACTTGAGTTTATGTTTTGCTCTCTTTTCTGTCTTTTCTAAGTTGTTTTGAGGAACCAGGGATCTTGTCATTAAACACTGTTTTCCCTAGAAAGAGTGATGTGTAGCGGGGGATAGAGGTCATCTCTTGTCTCCATCTCTTTCTGCTTCTGCCCTCCCAACCTCCATGTTTGTAGAATTCTCCAATGAATATTCATCTCTGTTCTCCATTCCCACTCCAGGTCTTATAGGTACCATAATAGATAGTGAGATATCAGATTATTCATGAGAGTTATAAGACATAAAAAAGGAAATGTGATATTTAAAAAATTACACAGACATTGGAGTGTGCTGTAGTGACACGGATCATTGTGAGTTGAGGCCCTGGCTCTGAGGGACCCCGAAGCTGTAGTCTTCAGTGTGAAACATGACACAGACACGACACAGGCCGTGTGAGTGTGTGCTGTGTCTCCCAATCTGCCCGGCTATGCAGATCTTCAGGGGAAAGCTGCAGTCCACACGATTGTGAACTGTGGTTTTGTAAAGTAGCCTAATAAATTTGTTCATTTAGTTTTGATTGGATTATATAAGACTGCCTTACAGTGAGTATCTGGCTGATTGTTTTTGTTTTGTAGATTTTCATTCTGGCATATGAAGGGCCCTTGTGGTCAATAAAAATGATTCAGAAATTACAGAAGTCTTCTAGAATGAGAAATAATGCAAAGGGCTAGAAGCCCAGAGATTTGGGGGGCACGTTGGTGGGCAACGAGTTAATTTCCTGCTAAAGATCTCTCTAAAGTGAGATTTCTCTAAGAGCTGACGTTCTGGGCTTTCTGTTATAGATGCATTTACCTACACATGGTGACAGTTATTAAATTGGATTCAGCCTTTTATACTTAAAAATCTGGACCACTTATTTCCTCCTGACCAAAAATAACTGGATTTAAAAAGGAAGAAAGACGAGGGCCTACAGCATGATACGCTGAGTGTTTTGCTCACTGGGAGGACTGACCTGAGTAGTCAGCGGCCTGACTATGAGCCAGGAGAGGCCCCTATTGGCCAGGGTGCTGGGGGTGAGGGTGGGGCTGGCCTGCCTGTGGGCCATCGAAGGTGCACGGGGTCTCTGTACTGGGTTTTGCTTCTGAATTACAGTGGACAAGTCCACTTTTCCCAGCACATCTGAAGTCCACTTGAGTCCTCCTTTGGTGAGTGAGCTTGCCTTGTTGATCTTTGTACACATTAGCGATAACTGTAAATGTTAAAGAGGTTGAAAACTGGCACCCAAGGACATCCTTTGAAAATTCTGGTCAAACATTTCACTCCTATAAGGTTTAAGAAGTAAAAGTTGGCCCACTTGCATTCCACGGGGGGAGATTCTCAGTGTGCTCACTCCATGTGGTCAGTCCTGTGGGTCCTCTGCGCCTTTGGCCATGCCCCGTGTCTCTGGATTTAGATAGTGTGGCCACAGAATAGATGTGTTCGCTGGTCTGTCTGTGGAGCATATAATTTGGAAGCATCACTGTTAACCACCAGATCATATTTTTAACCTTTTAAACTGGCAGTTTCTGGTAATGCATTGGGCTGTTGAAAATGAGATTAGAACAGGGTTTCAGCCTCAGAGAATGGGCCTGGAAGGGAGGCAGAAGACGTCAAATGTGGTCTGTCATTCTCCAGCACTATTCAGTTAGAGGGACGTCTTTTATTTAAATAAGAACAAAACTAATAATTGACCACTTCAGCCTGCTGACCCTGGTAATTGTTACAGCCTCTGATGTAATTTATTGACTGTCAAGAGTTAATTGATGTGTGAACCGCAGATTTATGTGGGACTTCTGCCAGTGATCCCACTCTGAAATCAAGTACATACCTTTCTTTTCCTTTCTCTCTTCTTTCTCCTGACTCCCTGCCCCCTCTCTTTTTCCTTTCCCTTCTTTACTTACCCTTGTAGGTCTGCACCCTAACATCGTTCCTTCCCGGGTGCACCTTGCTGTTGCCTTTTGCAGCTTGTTGAGTCTTATGTAGAGAAAGCCCACAATTAGACTATTTTTCAGCTCCTCCTTGAAAAACCACTCCTCATTTCCTTGTTTACTGAATAAAATGTTTGGCTGGTGTTTGGTTCTACACTGAAAATGTGTAATGGTTGTTAGCAAAACCGTGAATTCTTACCCACCCCACAGCAACTTGCTCTAATTTCCTTACTGCACCAAAGGGATAGTGTCAAGTGTGTAAGCAGTCGAAGGTGAGGTTGCTAATAGCTCTTAGAAAGTGTCTTATTGCATAACATGAGCATCTCCAGTAGCTTTCTTTCCTTAGAAGGGAGAGGCTGTTGAATGTACCTAGTAAGACTGTTTCTTCATGTGAAATTTGAGAAGTTTCTTTCTTAGTCGCTTGGAACAGCAACAGAGAAAAAGAGCTCTTTGGATCATGTAACATGTAATCGCTCTGCGCTGGGATTAAAGTAGAGGAGAAGAATGAAAACCGCAGGTACC
Organism: Dinomys branickii; assembly: GCA_004027595.1. Lineage (NCBI taxonomy): Eukaryota > Metazoa > Chordata > Mammalia > Rodentia > Dinomyidae > Dinomys > Dinomys branickii. Next base: position 36,198 of record PVLD010001708.1, on the reverse strand, counting down.
TGGAGCTTAGTGATCCGCTGGGCCTGGCCCCTTGCCGGCATGCGGACTCCTTTCCAGCTTCTGTAGGGGTTTCCCGGTGCTAGTGCTTCTCACGGTGGGCAGTTGCCGACCTGCATGTCTTAGGTTTGATTCTCCTGCTAACGACCAGGCTCATGCGCACACACAGGAACAGTGTAGAATAGCTGGTGTTGTGTTTCCCCTCTTCCCCTTTGAGGGTTACAGTTAGTGAAGGAAAGATAACACAAATTCATTCAACTTTATCATGAGTTGTCTCAAAAGTAAAATTGTGTGTGAGCCAATTTCAGGATGAGTGTTTGAATTTAAGATCTTAAATGAGTTTATCTAAGGTGCTGAAGCACTTTAGGGAGTTAAAACAGATTGATCTTTGCAGGAGAGTTTAGAAACCTTCATGTTACTTGATCTGGGTATTGAACTTGAAATGGAGACAAGTGCACCCTCTTGGTTCCTGCCTCACACTGCCTTCCCCTAGGGTGCTCTTTCTAGGGCAGACTCAGAGCTGTCCTTGCTGCAGATGCCTGTGAGCCAGCTGCAGCGTGCACCCCAGGTGTTCAGCGCTGTGCTTCCGCCAGGCCACACACCCTCCGTGCCTGCTGACCGCCGATGGCTTCATCTGTGAGGGGCTCACCGCAGTACCCCGTGCTCAAAATACTGCTTCCTCCAAGAATTGGCTGGTTTTGTATAATTATTTCTCATACGGAGGAAAGAATAACTTGAGTATTGTCTGGAAATCGTACATGTATTTAGGGAAAAACGCTGTGTCTCAAAGCTGTATTTCCGCATGGAGTTTGATACAGAGCACCATCTGCATGGAGTGCTGTTCATACTGTGGGATTAGGAAAGGCATTTTTCAGAATGTGAGCATTTCCTGTGTTGAGAATTTCCCACAACTTTTTAAGTAAAAGTACATATGATTTAAGGGGTTTTTTTTGTTCTTTTAAAAACTGAGATGTATTAACCAGTTATTTTCTGTAGTGTCTGTCTGTGCAGGAAAAGACTGTCGAGTGGCAGCTGCCAAAGAGATATTACATAATTGGGGGTTTGGTCAGTTTGAATTTGTAAGGTTCTGAATTTAGAAGCTTTGTGAAATATCCTCTTTGGGCATTTTTTAAGAGTTGTATTTTGCTGTTAGAGATGTGTGAGCAATGATGAAATACTAGAATAGTAGAGGTTGGAGCCAGTAGCGTTTATTCCGTTTCTCTCCGTGATCGGTGGTGTAACTGGAAGAACAACTTGTTTTCCGTCTGTGGTCAGCCTTGTAGTGCCTGCTTATTCCTGCAGCTTGCTCGATAGTGTGAGTATAGGACCCTTCAGCGCACGCTGAAATGACGGCCTGTCCTGCGTTGTTGATGTGCTTGTTTTCTTAGGTGCCTTTTCACAGCCTGGCTTTTACTTCTTTCCTGCTGACGGTTGATGAGCAGGTGGGAGGCAGTGGGAAAGAATCTGGGTGACTTGTGCTTCAGGCTGGCCCCGCTGACAGAGCTGGGGTGTGTTTAGCACTTCAGAGGCACAGTTGCGGGACAGTGGGTGGAGGGGGGTCGCGACCAGGCAGGGAACGCCCAGCGCCTGGCTCTGGACACTCTGACCGGAGGGGGTGACACACCCACAGTCTCCTTGCCTCGGTGCAGCCTTGGGTGGGGAGGAAAGGGAGACGGAGCAGGAAAGGGGAGGAACCGGGAGTTGTATGGGGGGCAGGGATATTGTGGGGTTTTAGGATACCGCATTTTACGGTTCTGCTTGTATTTGGAAGTCTCACTGTTGTGAAGCCCTGTGAAAACTGGTTTTCATGTGTAGTTGCTTATTTTCGAAGCAGAGTACCCTATAGTTTTTTCCTTAGAGATACTAAACTTCATTCCTTACCAAACTGACTTTTTTTCACCTGTGTGGTACTGCTTTTATCACGGTTTGCCTTTTCTTCCCTCTTCTGTGGGTATGTTTTTATTTTGCTTCATTTTTTAAAATCTTAGCTTTCCTTTTGAGTCAAGGACTATTTTCAAAATGCTGATAGCCTTTTATACTGGGTTTTTTAAAGCTAATTTTCTAAACATGGGATTTTGGTAACCAGTGAGACTGCTCTTGCCCAGAAGTTGTGACAGCAGCCATTTCACTCACAGCGCCCGGGCTGACTTTTCCAGGACTACTAGCCGTTCCTTCCTTTGCAAAAGAATGGTGCAGATCAACTTCCTTTTTAAGGAAACAAGAGTAAGAGGAAGGGGTGGGATCTGGAATGTGCAGCTTGGCCTTGAGCATTTCACTCCTGTTAAATTGGCCTTCATCAGAAATGAATAATGTAGGAGGGTGGAGTGTGGAGTTTTCGTCTTCCGCACATCGGAAGAAACGAACATGCGGCTCTGTTGATTATGGCTACATCACGTGTTGTTGCACTTCAGAGCCTCAACCAAGTGTTCTTGAGGTTGAGAGACCTGTCACTACCGAACTGATACACTGTAGTCAAGACTTGTAAATGCTGGTTAGTAACAACCTACCGTTGCTTTGAAAAGAAGTTGCATTTGAAAGTTTCTCAGTCAAGGTCGTTGTGGTAATCCTCCGGAAAGGTTCATACCCGCCTCTCCTTAAGGAACAAAAGCTGGGAAAGAAAATACTGAAGGCTTCAAATTCTGATTTTAGCTTAATGTAAAGAACCCAATAGTATTTTTTGTTTGAAATTTCGTTTTAACCAGATAGGGAAACGCTGATGACAGAAGAACGGGCCCCTGAGCCATGTGGGGGGACAAAGAGCAGTGCCTTGGTGTCAGAGGAGCCTCCCTCTTCCCCAGGGCTGTAGGAAGGAGGCGGAGAGCAGGGTAGATTTGGGGAGCTCGCTGCTTGGCTGTTGGAGCATGGTGGTGTGGACGTGGGGGCTGAGTATTGATTTCCGTCCTCTTTTCCCTGGTACTTTATTACTTGGTGCTCCTGCTAACGTTGCATTCAGCAACATATGAGGTGGCGTGTTACCTGACTGGGTTGCAGACCCAAAGGGTGGTGGTAAGGCTTGGGCCAGCAGGCAGCCACGGCAGTGGCATAGTAGTATACTGAGCTGTTACCTATTAAGTCAGTGGAGAAGGTGGGAGTGTAACTGGTTCACTCTCCAGGCATTATTTTGTCTCCCCTGTGCTTGGTCAGGGAGATTAAGTGCAGAAGGAGACCTTGCCGTGCCAGTCTTGTGTGGTGCCCATGTACCCACCCTGTGTGGCCTGGTCTCAGGCATGGGTGGAGGAAGATGTGGCAGGACTGGCTGCCCCGTGAATGGCAGGTGGACAAATGAGCCCCTGCTCTCTTTGTCTGCTACCATCTTTCTGAGGCGGAATTTGCCTCGTAGTGTTTAGGAGTCGATTCTTTTCATTGACCATGTTCCTCGATTTGAAACATTTCATTGCAAGAATGCTTTGTAGTGTTAGACAAAGGCGTGGGTAAAGCTCAGCAGCTTCAAGGTGTACCACCTGTGACCGTGTGGTACAGCGTCAGTGCTGTTGCAGTTTGAGAGCACTCTCCGGTGAGCACTGACCTCTAATCTACTGCAGCTTGAACTCAGCAGTCCTCCTTAGTAGGCTTTGAAATAAGAAATCACACTATGCTTGTGAGCGGAGCTTCAGGTGTTGACACACGGTCTCCACTTCACTTTCCCCATTTTTGCTCACCCTTTAAAGTTAAAAGCAAACTGGACCTTTCATCAAACGAGTAGTTGATATTATATATTATCCATTTGTAAATCAGAAGCAAATTTGGGACATTCTGCCTGCCACCATCCCTAACAGGGTCTTTCTCCTGCACCTGCCCCATCCTGGAATACAGAGCTTTTTGAGAAGCTCTCCCCAACCATTACACCCCATTTACCAGTCCTTGTCCTTGCATGTATCACACTTAATAAATGTTCCAAAAGTCAGGAATTCAAGGCACAGCAGCAGTAGCTTTGTCAAGTAACTGAGCTTCTTATTTGACTTTAGCAGTGTTCAGAGTACATTTCAACCAGAGCCTTCTCTTTCCAAATAGGAACGCGAAATCGTTTTGTGTTCTATCGTGTCCTTGAATGCTATTATTAGAAAAAGTTTACAATGGGAAATCTGAGACTTGCTAAAAATCTACAGACACAGGAATGGCAAGCTGAGGTACCTCCTAATTTCTTTTTATAGATCATTATTTCTTAAATAAGCTGTAATATGTTCATTGTTGAAAACGTGGAAAATTAAAAATTGTACACGGGAGCCTGAGTCATGCAGAGTCTCAGGTCTCAGAGGAAGTCGTCGCCATCAGGGTGGGTACGCAGGGCTCCTCATTGCTCCTTTCCCGCCCCAGTCTCGAGCCCCCTCTGGGAGGCTGAGTCCAGTCACCTCCAGTACCTACTTGAGTTAGTTGCTCCGGCTTCTGAGGCCCTGGTGATCTGGCGTGTGTTGTGTGGTCCTTCATGGACCACGTCCCCGCTTTGATTTATTTCGTATTTGCTTGCTTGGTTTCTGTCTTTCTCTCACTGGAGCATAAACCCATGAATTTGGCGGCTGTGTCACAAGAGCATCCTTGGCAAGTGCCTGAAATATTGTAGGGTTTAGTAGGAGTTCATTAAACAGCGAGCGAACAAGTGACTCTTCTGAGCCTTTCTCTTTGCATGCACGTGGATGCTCTTTGCACGCACGTGGACGCATAATTACGCACGCATATGTCCTCTTCACCCACTCAACTTGATCCCCTCCCGCCCGTGCAGGTCTTTCATTTTTAACTTTTTTTTAAACTTTTTTTTTTTTTTTTTTTTGCAGTACTGGGGACAGAACTCAGGACCTTGCACCTGCCGGCCTTTCATTTTAAATTGAGAGGTTATAGTACACTTTTTAAAGAATGCACAGATTGCCATTTACAATGCTTATATTTAATAAGATGCACACAGTCTTCTTTTAAATCAAAAAGATCTATTTTTAAAAAACTATTAAAACTATTTTAAACTAAAAAATGTCGGGTCTGATTTAGGTCCCTTTTTTAAGCTGCAGCACACTCTCCCTCTTGCTTTGAAAAGAGTTTAATCTTACATGAAAATTGTAAAAATGGCAGAGTCCATGTACACCCTTCACTCTGCTTCTTCTAACATTGCCGGTTTTCATAACTGTGGCACAAAGTAGGAAATTCACACTAGTACCATACTGGAACCTAAGCTACAGCACTTATGAGTTTCACCAGTTTTGTTCTCTTCTGTGCTGCAGTTCAGCGCAGGGTGTCACAGTGCATTACCTGTGTCTCCTTGGTCAGCTACAACCTCTGACGCTTCCTCAGTACCATGACCCTTTGGTTGAGTATTGATCAGTTATTTTGCAGTCTGTCCATTTGGGTTGGTCTAATGCACTCTTACTCTGAGACCAAGGCTGTGCAATTTTCTCAGAGCGTCCGCAGGAGTGATACATTAGTCAGCACATCTGGAGGATGTGAAGCTGAAATGGTTACCTTGATCACTTGGCTAAGGTGAGGACTGCTTCACGTCTCCTCTGTGAAGTTAGATATTAGATAAGTATCTTGGGGAAGACACTCCGTACTGATTTTCATGTTTCTCCTTCAGTTACCTCCCACTGATTTTAGCTTCCATCAGCTGATCTTGCCTGTAGCAGTTATTAATTATTGTGATGTTTGCCTGGTGATGGTTTTGTATTTTCTTTATTCTGTTTACATTTATTAATTTGAATTCTAAAGCAAGAGCTGTTTATTCTCCACTTGTGTATTCATTTTTTATGAAAATGGAATAGTATACATGTAAATACACAAGAATTAATGTTCATACTTGTGTAACTCCAGTTCCACCCTGACACCATTCAATCAACTCTAGCCTTCTGTATCTTTTATAAAAAGTTAACTAATGATGGACTTTAATACTTAAATACCTTTTGAGAATCACCCAGGTTAATATTTGATTGAATAACTACAGGTTGTAGTTTAGACAAATTGACATATAGAATTGACCTTCATACCTAGTGTATGCTAGTATATATAGTTAGAGAATTGTTAATATTTATAGGCTGATTGTAAAATTTATGGACATGATGAACATAGAGTAGCAATTGGCAGCATTTCTCCTTGCTCCTTTTATTTATAATTTTGTTTATTGCTTACCTTCATTGCTGGACTCCTGGCCCTCTGGCCACCTTATGTCATCAGCACTTAGTAAAGTGTTTGCTATAGTGATAAGTTGTCAAGTAGATAAAATAAAGCCATCCATCCTAATATCTCATTATTACCAGCTCTCCCTTCTGCCAGCATTTCCATTGTGAGAACAAAGTGGAATTTGTTTGGAAAAAGAAGACAAAGACCAAAAGTGAGTGTTAGGTTAAATTCTAGATTCTGGGGAAATGTTTCATAAATATTCTCTACTTGTGTTACATCTGAGTTATTCTTCTCCTTGCTGAAACAAAATACCCAACACCCAGGGTTAAATAAAGGAGGAAAGGTTCATTTTGGCTAGCAGTTTGTAGAGGTTTCAGTTTGTAATTGGTTGGCTCTAAGGCAGAGTGGCACATGGCAGAGGCGCCTCAAGGAGGAAAACAGTCCATGGCAAAGCAGGCAGGAGGAAGGCAGCAAGCAGCGAGCAATGGCAGCAGCAGCAGCAGCAGCCTTTCCCTTTTATCCCTTCCAGGTCACCTATGTTTTGGGTGGAGCCACTCACACCCAGGGTGGGCCTTCCTTAATCCCAGCGTCACTCCACTAATCCTAGCATCACACGTCCTATGGCCATCCATCTCCAGAAAGCCCCACCTGTGACCACGTGAGGCTTTGAGGGAGCATCTAGCTGTAAACCATGACAGGTTAATATTGAAATAGTACACTGTCTGCTTCCTCTCTCCCCTGCTTTCCTCATCCTGTACGGCCAGTGTTATACTTAACTCCTTATAGTTTAAAGTTCTAAAATAGGTTAGTTGAGGCCAGTATCATATAGTAAAAATGCCCATTTTTGTTGATTTGGAATAGTACCTGGTGCACATTGCCCTTTAACTCCCTCATGTTTTATGAGGTTTTTCCTGTTCCTTAGGTTTGGGCTGTTGAGGGAGGAGGGCTCTGCTGTGAAGGGTGTACCATCCTGGTGCACTGTTTCTCTAGCTAATTGATGGTTCTGTTTCAAAAGGCAAACTTATGTGGAGTCAGTAGCATTGACTTACTTTTTTGTTACAGTGTTACACATATGTAGGGACTGGTAGCTAGGAATAAACACCTTATTTTTACATCTCTTGCAGATACAAACAAAATTAAGTCTGTAAAGAAAAATCAAACTGCAAAGCAATTGATACCCAAATGTACTGCATTAATTTAATGTGACAGATGATACTGTTTTGCTAAAAGTATCATTTGCTGTACAAAATACTGCTTTGACTCATACTCCTCAGCATTTGGAGTTGGATGGGCCGACACAGACTTCCCACCAAAAGTGGTGTCTGGGAACTGCCACCTTCTTGGATCTTGCAGTGTGATTTCACATGGCCTGCTGTGGCTCAAGTACATTGTCTGTGCAGCACATCTGCCTTGGTTTGTTTCTTGTTAGTGCCAGGAAATGAGATGGTTAAGTGTGCCTCATTTTTACTTGGAATGCAGTACAATCTGGGACCTTGAAAAAGAGGTTAAAAATGCTGTCTGACATCTTGTTTGTGCTCTCTGAGGTTAAAAATGCTCTCTGACTAAGAACGTGTCCATGTACTCCTTTTAGCTCAACAGGCAGAGGTGCAGACACAGTTGGCGTTTGGTATGACCATTGTTGAGCTGAGCAGGCACGAGGTGTAGGAGGTGGTAAGGGAAGGTGTTAGCCCTTAGGTTGGAACTAGAAGGATGAGATGGAGTTAGTCATGTGACAGACTTGGGAGGACACTGCATGCGAAGCCAATGTCCAAGGTGGTAGGGCCTCAAGGCGTGACAGATGAACACACAAGAGAACATCTGAAGTTGCAAGCAGCATTCCAACGTAGTCCTTACTGTGGAGTTTTTCTGTTTGCACATTGAGAGATTCTTTTGCTTATATTGTAAAGTTAAAGTCTTTCTTACCTGTTTTTGTACTTTTTTTTTACTTTCCTGAGATACACTTTATGTCATACAGTTCACCTGTCCCTTGTACAGTCTAGTGGTTTGGTCAGCTTGTGTATTTGTTTATAAATTCATCTCCACAATACAATGATAAAACACTTCCAGCATCCATAGCACTCCCTCCTGTCAGTTTGTCGTTAATTCCTGCTCTTAGCCTAGCTCGAGACAACTTCTGATTTCTCAGTCTGTGTAATTTTGCCTTTTCACAAACTTCAATGATTAGGATGATCACGTGTGTGTGGTTTCCTTCATTTAACATGTTTTCAGCATTCACTTCAAAACAAGTTAGTCCTTGGTTCTTTCTGAACTAATGATACTCTGTTGTTGGATTTGCATGTTGGATTTAGATATTAAGCCATTGGGACACTCAGATTGCTTCCCGTTTCTGGCTATTGTGAATGGTGCTGTTCTAGACAGTAGCTCCCTGGTCAGTTGCATGGGGTTTGGAGTCTTTGGTATATGCTTACTAGTGGAATGGATCTTCTGATGTGTGTATGTTTAACTTTTAAAGAAGCTACCAAACTGTTCCAGAAAAGTGTCCTCACACTGGTGCATAGTCTTCCTGGCCCCAGGCCCCAGGGTTGTCTTGTCCTCTGCAGTTACTAATTGGCAGCACATGTGCACAGACAGAGGCGCAGAGACGCTGTGAATGTCACTGGGGTGGCATGAGTGGATTCTCTGACTCCTGCTGAGGTTTCTGAATTCCTGCACCTGCACTAAGTTGTGTGGAATGGCATTCTGCGGACATTACTTTCTTTGTTCTAAGTGTAATGTTAACAATAGTTTTTCTTCAGGAGCTCCGGTTTTATATGAACTACTTGTCAGTCCCTGGAACCTGGAAAAACACCCTTGTGGTGCTCCCAAAGCGGGCTAAAATATGGTCCCCTCCCTATAACTGTCTTGGGTAGGATTTTCTGGCTGTTGCTTTTAGGAAATGAGGGAAAAGACAAATTTGTGAGAGGAAGAGCAACTATTTTGAAGTGTGTGGTCTGGGCATGTGTCAAAAGGGGAACTCAGGCACTGTTTAGCTGTTGTTCGCACCACAGCGTGTAAGTGTGGTAGATGGTGTCAAAGTCAGATTTGGTGTGGGACTACATGTCCTATGTGCAGCCTGCTCTGGGACAGATGAGTCTAGGCTGGGGTTTGTGTTCATGCTGCGCGTTTTGTCACTTAGTGTGAAGTTGAGCACTAAGCTCCTCCCTCCCCTTCTGGTTCCTCCTCCCTCTGAGTCAGTCTCAGTTGCCCTGGGCAGGGGCTGCAGGAGCCCTGCCACCCGGAAGGAACCCCCAGGTGAAAGGAGCCCCAGGTCACCAGAAGCTTCCGTCATGTCTGGAGCTTTATTTCCTTCCCAGCGGTCTGAGGTCTCTTTTCTGTCCTGGCCATGGCTCTAGTCTCCTAATTCCTTTTTGCCCTTTCTCCATTCTGGTTCAGCCTTTACAGTGCTACAGGAGGGATCTACCAAGAGTGAACAACAGTTTGTATGACCTTGTTATGGTGTGCATGTGTGCTGTGGATGTGTGTGTGTGCATGTGTGTGAGTGCTCAAGGCAAACGTGCATCCATTCTGTGGGGTAAAGGGCCTTCACAGCACCAGCCACTCCTCCCCCCGCCGTGTCTCTGGTGTGTCCTGCCCCTCGTGGATGTGTGAGGCTTTTCTTGGACGTCTTTTGTGGGCTCTCTGGGCTGTAGCAGGTTCCGGTCTGGTTGTGTGGGAGACGCTCCCCTTCCTGGTCCTTGTCTGCTCTGAACATGGAGGTTTATCTTTCCGAGACATAACGTGGGTGCCCAGCTGCCTAAAGCCTTCTCACTCCCCAACCCCTCAGTCCTGTGTTCCTTCCTGCATCCCCACTGGACTTTCCCAAAACTTTCTCCCTGACTTCATCCCCAAGTATTGGTGTTCCTGGGTAGCAGGGACTTTTCTTACGTGCTTAAATCCTGGTGTGTATTAGAGGCCCGGCCCCAGGCGTGCATTCCCAGGGCACTCACAGACAGAGTGCAGAGTCCTCAGGCTGGGGGAGGGGTGCAGCACGTACTGTAAAAAGGAGCAGTCTATAAAAGTTGGGGGTATGTGGGGTCCTCTGCCTTTCAGAACAGCGAAGACCCAGCCCACTCACTGCACTTCCTAAGAGGAGTCCTTAGAGTGTGCATCTCAGTAATCAGAAGCACGCGTGCCCCGCAAGCGGAGGCTGCGGGTATTCTCCCAAGAACCTTAGTGCCAGGGGTATGCCCTAGGGTATGGGTCCTTCTGTGAAGGCAAATAAGACATTTGAACCATAAGTGTAATACAGGTGAAACAGGAGTGGTGGGGCCTGGGCCAAAGTGTGTGGGAACTCCTAGGTGAGCTTTCCCACTCTCTGGGGGGTGGGGCAGCGCTCAGCCTGCAGGGCGGCTTTCCCTCCAGTTCTCGTGCACCCTTCTGCTGCACGGCTCTGGTTAGATGCACCGTGCTCCGCGGTCCACTCTCCGCCCTGCTTTTCATTCCCGCACTTTGCGCTGTGATTACACGCAGAATTATGCGTTGTAGCCTACAGAAGGATTGCATGAGAGTCAGGAGAGAAGGGCAGGACCTGCCACCATTTCCTTGGAAATTGGAGCCCACTTTGAACTTCTGCAGAGTTCTGAAGTACATTACCGCTGTGAAGTCTTCCTGTAGCTCTGCGAGATTAACTTTTGCCTGGCCGTCAGGAGTCCTGTCAGCTCAGTTCACTTCCAGGTTACCTGCACTCTGCCGCATCTACGAATAGGTGTCAGGATGCTGTTGAAAATAAATACTGTTTTCTTTTTCTGTTCTTAGCCTAAGAGCACAAATATCGTTCTTAAATATTTTGTGTTATAGTCTTATTACTTTTAAAGGGACACTGTACATCTTAACTTGATATGCAGAGCATGACTTTTCCTGCCTTCTTTATTTTTTGGTGGTGGTGGGAGTCTGGTGGATTGACAACTGGTGGTCAACTTGGATCACCCTGCTGAACTGAACCAGCATGGTACTGGGTGTGGGGGCCCACCTGAGCATTGTTGCCAACAACATAAAAACAAGAACTGGAGAGGAAGAAAAAGAGCTGTCAGGAAGCTGTTGGAGGATCTTGGTTTTCTCCTGGAGCTGTTGGTTTTCCTGGAGGAGTTTGTCCTGCTGGCTCTCCTGGTAGGAACACAGGTGTTGTCATTGTCAGAGGAGCTCAGGACCTTGGCACTGAGAATGGCTATGGTTTCCTCTCGGGGAGCTCTGGTCCTCACTTTGAGCATCACTTCCTGGCTTTTCAGGGGAAGATGGTGCGCTGCGCAGTCCCCTGGAGAAGCTTGTCACATTGGCTTTCTTCATGGGAACTTGGCTGTTCTCATTGTTTGAGTGTCACTTCCTGGCTCTAGTGCAGAACCCTCAGCCTGCTAGCACAGATCCTTCATCCTGCTGGCACAGACTGTAGTTTTCAACACTGATCTTGGGGTCTTCCCAGTGCAGATCCATCAAGCAGGCCTGCCTGACACATTGTCATGAGCTCTTGGGTCTCCAGTGGGACTCCTCAGGGCATTGTTATGGGCTCTAGGTCTTTAGCTGGACTCGTTCAGGACATTGTTGTGGGATCCAGGCCCTCAGCTGGATTCTTTGGATCTTTAAGTGTGTGGACACATTTCCTGCACTCTTTTTGTATGTGACTCTTTGAGGGACTATTATAAAGTAATTCTACAAAGTTTGACCTGTATTATTTCCCCTCGTAAACTCCCGACTACAACAGAGTCCTAACAGGTCCTATGTCCCTGTACCTTTTTATACTGGGCCCAGCTGCATTCTGCAAAGGTGGATGGCTTTCTGAAGCTGTTAGATAGCAGCAGAGTTGGCAAGGGAAGCTTAAATAATGCATGCTTCTCTCATTTTGCCTACTAGCTTCCTTCGTAAAGTAGGGGCAAGGACAAAGAAGCATAATACTTTGATCTCAAAAGCAGCGCAGTTTAAGGAGGAAACATTGTAGGGTTTAAGTCCCTAACAGAAAGCATAGTATCTCTGTCACGTGTCTGGAAGCTCCATGAAGATGTGAAGTTAGCCTCCAGCGCACTAGACTGGGGAAAAAAAACATTCCCTATGTAGCAGCCAAAGTTAAAGAAATTCAGTCAAACACGTTGAAAGAATTAAGATGAATTTCAGTGAATGCCATGCGTGTCTGTTGATCCGATCTAATTTCGTTAGTGCTCTCCTTATCCATTGCCGTTATTATTTTACTGCTTCCAGTAGTCACACTAAGATAAACAGTTCTTAAGGTTAGACTGCCTGTGACACAGTGCTGACTTGGGGAGTCAGTTGGTGAATATTAGGCGGAGGCATTTCAGTAAGAATGTTTAAGTGTGTTTGCATGGTCATGTGGCCCACCAGATCATGCAATTTTAACACCATGCAATTTTAGTCAAATTTTTTATAATTGTGTGGTGCTGGAGCATGAACTGAATGGGTGACAGGGTTCCCTGTGGGAGCGGGCGCAGTGCCGGGAACCTGAATGTGTCTGAGGTAACATCTGCCTGTGTGACGTGGCCGGGAGGGCATGGCCATGACCAGCATAGCACACAGCCTCTGTGTGTACACCTGGGAAGACTGTGTTTATTATTCAGCAGCCACAGAAGTTTTCTTATTTAATCGTTACATTTGGGCTTATGTTCTTTTGTTTTAATGTCACAATAAAATAGTAAGAAACAAAGGGAACCCTGTGCTTGTGTACATTAACTGTGTTGTGTATTTTATACACAGTGAAGACAGTTCCTCTTCACTGAGTGAGGGGCAGTGATGTTGGGTGTGCAGGGCGAGGACAGCCCCGGGGTGGTAGGTGGGCTGAGGACAGTGTCACGTAGCAATTTAGTGAGCTGTAGCTGCTGTCTGGACCCAGCCTGAGCACCAAATTCTGTTAAGAGACAAATAACACTATTCATGAATTTTAAAAAGACAACGTTTGGGGTCAAAACAAAATGAGATTGAGCTCATTTTACAAAGATACTCCGAAGACACGCAGGCAACATAGGTGCAGTTTCAGAGCTGCGTCCCATCTCAGTAAGGATCCCGAAGCTGAGTGCCCGGGGTGGCTGGAGTCTGCAGGGTCCTGCTGAGATCAGCTTCCCACCCTTCTCCTCTCAGGGTGTCAGCCTGAGGGAAGAAGCTGTGCTATCTCCAGTCTTGAGTTCCACCCTCAGAGGGACAGGTTAGAGCCCTGGTTTCAGCCTTAAGGGGAGGAACCAGCAGTTGTGCACACCATTATAATAAGTCCATTCTCTCTTTCTAGACAGCCCCATGACCAAACCCAGCAGCAAGGGAATCCACCGAGGGTTCCTCAGAAGCACTGGCTTGATCCCTAGCTCTGACCCATAAATGCTGTGTGGCATTTGGAAGGTTGCTTGACTTCGCCGTGTCTGTACCCTTATCCTTAGAATAGGGGTAGCAGGAGCATTTGCCTCTATAGAATAGTGTTACAGTGAGGATTATATTAATATGTATAAAGCATTCAGGGTTTTGCAGGACACAGAGGAAATATTAAAAAATGCTAGTGATCTGCATTACTGTTTTACTTAGAGGAAGAAGGGGGAAGCATCCCTGGGGGCAGTAGGTGGTCTCTCCATGGGAGGAGGACCAGGGACTGAGGCTCCCTAGATGGCCACAGGCCTGTAATTACTGCAGGTCCCAGGAACTTGCTCAGGTCGGGGGTCAGTATGGGAGGAGCTGCTCCTCTGTGTTTATGTTCTGGACACTCAGTTTTTCATTTCTGTCCCTCACTGTAGCTTGTCATTAATACGCCAAGGAGGGCATTGAAACATTCCGTTTGTAACTGCGTTAATTCATGTTTAACTGTAGTTCTCCCTTGTTGTAGGTGTGTTAGTAAGAAGATGCTGTTAAGTTTCACATGTGCAAGCTTATGTCCAGTCGCATCCCATTAGAAAATGTGTGCTAACATGTTCATGACGGGGCCGTGATTTTTATGTCTTGCTGCTGGGCCTGCCCCATTGGACTGCATGACACCGTCCCGTCAGTGGTCCAGTCATGTATCTGCCTGGTACTTCAGGCCTGCAGGAAGGATTTAAAAACACTAACCCAGCTGTTTGTGGCTGCTGCCTTTCTGCAGGGCATCGGCCCACCTTTGGTGTTGCGTGTTGGCCTCCATGCTGTGCGCATACTGCCTTGGTGGAGCAGGACTCACCGACACTGCAAGGGCCTGCTCCAGCCCAGCGTGTGTGTGTGACCCCGACAGCAGGGTCACAGGCCAAGTCACTTGGGAAGGTTCTCACACCGTATCTTTCATTTGAAGGTTGGCAGGGTATATTAGTTTGAACGTATTTTTTAAAGCTGTGAGAAGGATAACAGAAGAAAGGCTTGTTTAATTTTTGAGTTGACTTCACAGACTCGTTTGAAAATAAACTTCTGTGGCTTGTTAGTGTGTTTCTAAGTAGTGCTGCTGCTTGGCAGCGGGGAACCCTGCCCGTCCTTGAGGAGTGGCCGTGCCAGGCGCCTGGGGCCCGGCCTGCCTGTGGCTGTGGTGTGTATTTGCCCTAAAGCCCAGCACCCTGTGCATCTCAAGGGTACTGGAGAATGGGAGTTCTCTTTGCAGTTTTGCAATTAATCCAGCAGTCTTTCAGATTTAAGAATTTTCAAAGTAGATCTTTAGGCTCTAGAAACAATGTCCATGGTAAATTAAATGACTATATTTAAAAATACATATATTGTTAAAAAATTAGGCATGGCCATGTTAATAAAACCTATGCTAGAAGCAGAAAACTGGAAATTTCTTTTAATTTAAGAAGGATAGGTGAATGCCAGTGTAGAGCAGCACGGGGTGCCTTCCCGGGAGCCTGGCTCGTGCGTCCCTCCCGCTGCCCACGTGCTGCCGCCTAACACATTCGACGCCTCCTGGAGCCCTGCGCAGTGTTACTTTTAATCTTCTCATCCTAGGTGTCGGTTTCATTTTCTGGGTTTTGTTTTAACTCTCAAATGAATATTTTACTATACCATTAGAAATGAAAACAATGAGGACACTTTATTCAACAAGATACGTAATTTTAAAAATGTTTACTTTGATTTAAAGAAAAATACTAGATATAGACAGAAGGTAAAAAATTACAAGTCAGATCAGTGCAGACAACCACTGTCAATATCCTGGTTTATTTACTTCTGTTTTTTTCTAGGAATATTAAATATCTTAACATACTGAAGATACTGTATATCTTTCGTATTCTTTGGTTCTCATAATCTGCTCTCATTGCTCTTAAGAATTTGTGGTAAAGTGATGTTAGTGTGTAAAAGTGCACACTCTGATGAGCCCTCACTGCATCGAGGATATGATACCCCCAGTGGCAGAGTGCTTACCAGGCATTCACAGGGTCCTGCGTTTGATCCCAACATAGCAACAGCAAAAGCAGAAAAAACAAACAAACAAATAAAACTCCCACAAATTTATTTAATTCACTATTAATTTTTGTTGTTTACTATCTTTTGCCACTATAATAATTACACAGTGGACATCTTCACGCATAGAACTTGGCTTTCATTTCAGAATGACATCGTTAGGGTAGCTTCCTTGGGTTATTACTGAGTACTCGTGTCCTTTCATAGTGGTGTTGATGTGTGCTGCTGAATTCTTTTGTGCAAAGATTGTGCCCATTAACCTTCTTGTCAGGGGGTGCTAGAGTACTGTGCCCTTCTAGCAGTTTGCCAATGTATTTGGAAATAACGCATTTAAAGAATTATTCATGAGATCGAACAGTTAAAGAAAAGTGTCTGCTAGATGTTGTCATTTGTTTCCTCTGTGAATTGTTCTTTGCCCATTTTTTTCTATTACATACCTGTGCAGATGTTTATATATTTTTCCTTTATTTGTAAAAACATTTACCTATTAAAGATGTATGTTTTTGTCATGTGATTGCCAATATTTTGCTTTAGCTTTGTTGAATGTGTAATTTTATAGTTTTAGAAGTCCAGAAATTCCAGACTTACATTCACCTGTACCAGCCTTGCTTTTACATTTAGAATGGTACTCCTGATCCAGGAATAAGATAGTGTGTTCCTTAAATTCATGATGTTTATCGTTTGAGCATCTTGGAGAGCATTTTGTGATGGAATGCAAGCTGCAGCTGTGAACTCTTCTTTCGTAGTAACTTCAGTTTCTCCAGCACAGTTATTGAATGATCTAGTTTTTCTTTCATTGAATAGTGGTCTTTTCTCCATTACTTGAGTATTTACTCAGGATCTATTGCCCAGATATTTTCTTCTGTTCCATTAGCTTGTGTTTGTGTTCTTTTTGTTTGTTTTTGATTGTGTTCTTAAGTAATACATTGTTTCATTTTATTTCTTTCAGTACCAGGAATTGAACCTAGGGCACAGTCAATCTACCAGTGAATTAAGTTCAAACCCTTTTTTAAATTTTGAGACAGGGTCTTGCTAAATTGCCTGGGCTGGCCTCAAACTTGCATTCCAGCCTGAGCTCCTGAGTAGCTAGTATAGGCAAATGCACTGTGCTGAGCATGTTGTTTTAATTATGGTACCATTAACGCTAGTTTTGTATCTTCTTTTACAATAGTTAATACTCTTTATTTATTTTTCAATTTTATTGAGTATGCTAGAACTTTTTAAATAGTATTTAATAAAATAATAATGGACATCCTTGTTGGTTTTTAATCAAATGTTTTTACCCGCTTTAACTACATGAAATATTCTCTTAGGCTTTTTAAAAGCAATCTGGAATGGTAAAGAATGTTATCAGATACCTTTGGGTATCTGTAATGTCTGAATGTGGAAGTTGTTTATAAAATGAATTTTTATGGGTGGATCACACTTTGTTAATAACTTGTATTGTAAATTCCAGTGTGTGTCCCTGGAGAAAATGTTTTAGCTTCAAGCAAAATATACATATGCTTCCTTTCTCTCAAAAGACATTAAGACATTTTCTTAACTACCAGTTAGAAGAGAGGGGGGGAAAGCCAGCTTCAAGCAGGGAGATGGGGTTTGGGACTGTTCCTTACTCCTGGCAATATTTCAAATAACCTTTTAGAAATGTAGTGTTCACAAACTGTTGAATTCTAGCAATCCTGAGGCTGGAATTGACCAAGGATTCAGGATCCTGGCACAGCCTGGGTGTGCAGCATCCAGGTGCACCTTCACTTGCTGTACTGAATGTGAGCGCTGGGTCCGGCTGAGCTTTCTGTGCTGGTGGAAGTGGAGGAACCCAGCACATCTGTCCTGGTCAACACAAGCACGGCTGTTAGTTTTTGTGCAGGGGTTCTAGGCACATGCTGTCCAGAAGGGGTAAAGCCCTGTGGCACCCGGTACGTTGTGGAAAGCCCGGAGTGCATCATGCTTTGTAGCCCATCAAGAAGTATTTATACTTGGTGTAAAGTCACTTCTTCCTCTAAGATCCTACCATGGATAACTGAACAAAGCTAAAATACATTGTAACAAGTTGCTGTGAGGATTTATTGTTGCATGTAGGAGCAATTACGTATTTCAGTAATAAGTGACTTGGGAATTACTGCACAATGCACAGAGATGAATTTGCTTGCTCTGGCGTGCCTTTTTTCTAGAAACTTCTAAAAATTGTCTGTGCATAAAATATTTAACATTATAGGTAACAGTGCCTGAAATTTCTAAGAAGGAAAAGGGATTATAAGTAACTAATAGTTAGGAATAGTAATGATACAGAGATCTCAATATTAGTTTGAGTTTCTGGCTTAATACTTACTCAGGTTTTTGGTCCTCTGATCAGATTTCTTTATTAGTTGCACGTACGGTTTACCACGTGTTAAATGATAGGGCCTTACTAGTCGAAACATTTCTTTTGAGGCAGCCTTGGGGAAGCTCATTCTTAGAGCCTCCATACTGTAGCAGAAGTAGTAGAAGTGCGTGTAAACAGATTTAAAAGGATCAGTTGCTTGCCAAATAGTCATTTTGTCTTAATTATTTAATGTGTAAGTTTGATTAGAGATTAAGATGTTTGAATATACACATTGTTTTGCTTAATTATTGGACATAACAGTTATGGAGAAAGTATTAAATGCATAAAATTTGATACTATAATCCAGTTACGTATTCATTTCTAAGAAATAGACTGTCTTAAGGATGTGTTTGAAATTATCTCTAATTTTAGGCTTCTTCTTCTGAATGAATATTCTTTACATATAAAACTTTGGGAGGATATCCATTTGATATTTTGTGTACTTTTAGTCCTAAATCCCTAGGTACAGAGGAAGCGATTTAATTTGCCTTTGAAATGCAGAGCAGAGTTAATTAGTGCCATATGCTGCCCTGTAACAAATCATCCCCAAACTCAGTGGCTTAAACCAACAATCATTTATTCTTACAGATGCATGGGCTCATTGAGGGCACTGCGGGGCGCGGTGGAGGGGCCTTGCTCAGACTGCATGTCTAGTCTGGGGCTTCTCCAGGGCTCGCCATCTCCTGTGGCTGAGACAGAGATTCCAGGCACTAACCCCAGCTGCTAGGCACAGGGCAAGCCTCTGCTTGTCAGCAGTCCAGAGCAGGTCACGTGGCTGCCCAGAGTTCTCAGCGAGGCAGTGAGCCGGAACTGCAGAGGTGGCAGGCGTGAGGCATGGTTCAGGGAGAATGTGAAAGTGGGACCTGAGATTGCAGTCTGCCACTACTGTTTGTGCACCTGACTACTACCTTCATGCTGGTGATGAGAGGGGAAAATCTGCAAATGTTCAGTGATGAATAAGAGCTGTAGGAGTTCATCTTTTCCCCTAAGTTAGTCATTGGTGAAATACACACAGACGTGGAGTACTATGTGGCATTAGTTGGGGAATATGATATAATGATAAATCTTTCCCCAGTTGGTCTTGAATTGTACAAATCAGACACGTATCAGTGCCTCTTCTTGCTATACTGCACCTTACTTTTTCATGGTGTCATACGTTCTTTTCTTTTGGAAATTAAAAATTACTGTGGGACAGTACTTAGATAATTTTCACCTGTACTGTTAAAGAACAAATTCTTTGACCTAAATATTATAGTATATACTTAGTTGGAAATATTTTAGGTTATTGGATCCAAAGGCAGAATAAAAGAACACATCTTAAAGCGCTAGTTTTTACTCCTAGTGTAAATGGCCTTCCCTATTCCTGGCACTGTGCTTGCCTTCAGGTACTTAGTGATAACTGCTTGCTATTGTGTCCTCCAGCAATGCTCAACAATTAAAGATTGAATACAATAGAAAAAGTATCTTGTATGCTTTAGAGACAGTACCACTGTTAAATGAAAAAGGAAGAGAAACACTTCAAAAAAGCAAATAGTTAAATATTAAATAGTCTTCTTTTCATAGAAATAGCTGCTTTACCACTTAGGTGTGCTGGATTTCCTTTGCTTGTCCTTTTCCCCTAGGCTTATTGGACGAAGAAGTTGAGGTCATTTGACCACCAAGCATCAAGAGGAAGTTAAGGCAGGGAAGGCCAGTGCGCTTGCCCATGTGGCGTAAGCATGGTGCCAGGAAGGCCAAGCAGGAGCCCAGCCCACTGCTGAGCTGGTGAGCGTCACCCTGGCTCCCAGCACCGTGATGTGCCTTTCTGCTTTGAGGGGAGGGAACTGGAGCCCTGAGAAGCTCGGGAACCTGTGCTCAGTCAGATGAGGGTGGAGGAAGTAGAGCCAGGGTGCAGGCCTCTTCCTGTCACGCCAGCCTTTTGCCACAGCGGCTGCTGTGCACACCCAGGAAGAGCAACTGGCGGTGTCCTGAATGTGGGAAATAGTTTAGCACGGGGAAGCTGGAAAAGATAAGAAAATGGCTACCCGTGGTAAAAATTCCACAGAGATTTGGGAGTCTTTTTGTAAACTGTAGCAGCAATACAAATCCATATACAGTGGACCCTCGAGTGATGACTGGCCTGGACATATGAATGATGTGGTTTATGACTGGAGGTTTAGTTTGTACTTATGACCAAATTCTGGAGTTATGACTCAAATGCTAGCCACTTGTGCTTCCAGATGGTCTCAGATACAGATTTAACCCTTAAAGAGTTCTGGAAGGAACATTACAACATCCTTTTGGTATGGTGTTAATTGAGAAATCCTGAGTCAATGTCTCTCTAAGGACTTGAGATCTGCCTTTATATAGCAGAGAGACTTTGAAAGCTGTGCAGAGGAGCCTGAGCCTTCCATTGACAATTTGAGCTGCACCAGCCCTGGGGAGCGAGTTATCAAGGGTGCACTGTAAAGGAGTTTTAGACAACATGCCAGTATCTTACGTGGCTGCAGTGCCTTCTGTTTCCATATTGAGTGGAAATGTTTAGAGAGGTAGGGGAATCTCTTTCTAAAATAAAATTGGTTACTTTTTAGCTAAGGAAAGAGGCTCATTTTAAGTTATGATTAGGTGAATCCATACAGTCAGCTAAGAAAAGGGCTGGACTAGAAATTGTTTATTGTGGTCTTTATTGCCATACTAACATTCTGTTTTATTCATTCTCCCATTTTAAGGATCCTGTAGAGGTAAAGAGGGGTATATGAAGAAATAGGGATCTGTTCAAAGAGCTCTGGGTCCTAACTGGTGGAAGGTAAAAGGAAGATCAGCTTGTGTTGTCACACAGGTCTGGTATAGTAGACCTTGTTCCATAATAGGAACCACACATACAGGACATGCCAATAAATATTCAAGACAACAGCGTCGCAGCACGGGCTGTTCAGGGATGGGGGTGTAGCTCAGGGGTAAAGTATGTGCTTAGCAAGTATTCAGTCCCCAGCACCAAGAGACAAAACAAAATGAAATGAACCATGTTGTTTGGATTTCCTTTCTTTTCTTTTGCCTATGAGGTTTTCTGGGTTCCTGGTACAAAGAACCTTTTAATGAAGTTAGCCTTGGGAAATATTGTATATGGGGAAGCTGGAGCACTTGAAGATAAGAAAAAGGCTAACCATGATCAGCCTACTTTACTTAGCATGTACCAGGGCTGGTTTGTATCTGTTACCTTGACTTCTTCACCCCGCAGCGTCTGTGTCAGACCAGGGCCTTGGCCTGGATGCCCCATGCTCTTACTTCATGCCGTATGTATGTGTGCATGTTTTCTTTCCCTCCTCCCCTTTTTCACTCCCTCCTTCCCTATTTTTCTTCCTTCCTGCTGTCCATCCTTCCCTCCTGTGTTGAATAGATCTTTAATGGAGCAAAGACCACTTCTAAACAGGAGATTTTGAGAATCTGAGGCCAAGGACAGGAAGACCTCCTGCACAGGGTAGCGTGTGCAGAGTGGCAGCAGGTTATCTCCAGAAGGGACAGGCTCTTAATGGTGCTGCCATTAGTCCCCCAGCTAGAAATCAGGATCTGCTTTTGATTGAACTGCATTGTGCAGCATTTCTTTGGCACAGTGAAATGAACATTGTGTCCCTGGGCATTATTAGTTCATTGGGGCAGGGAAGGGCAGGTGTGTGACAGGTTAAATGAGAAGGCGGTCAGAACTATTTATGTGAACCATTCTGAGGCATAACTGGTTGATGTGCATTTTCTTACACAGTTGCAGTCCTGTATCTGCCTGGTGGGCTGGTGTGCTAGGGCCAAGCTGCCATGGCTGGCAAAGCTCTGACCCCGTTGAACGGGACCTTGCCTCTAGTCCTGTTCATCTGCAGTCTCCTTTGATTACAGTGGTTGCTTATGATTTATGGGTGGAAGTGATAGAGATACCACTGCGAAAGTGGGCAGAGCCTTGGGTCTGTAAGGAAACATTTGCCTTCTCTGGAGCAGGATGGCCAGCTGCTGCTGCTGCGCCTGCTGCCAGAGCCCGCTCCTTCCCTAGGGTGCCACTACAAAAGTGCAGGCAGTGGAGATCCCTGGGGTATCCCTAAAGGGTAACAGGGAGCACCTGGAACCTCTTCTCTTGCTGTTGTTTCCTATAGAAAATGCTTTTTGACAAATACATTTTTAGTGGCAGGCAGCTTCCCAAAATTGTATCTTTGTGTTGCTTGCCAGAAATGCTTTGAACTGAAAATTTGTCAGCATTGTCTGCTGAAAAGAGGATGAAATTAGGAATCAGACAAAACTGGATGTGGCTTTGAGTTCTGCCTGACCTTTTCCAGCTGTTGAAGTCTCCCTGTGTTGCACTCTTCTGAATTTCTCACCTGTTCATTAGCAGCAGCACCCCCTTTACAGGGTTTCTTGGGAGGTAAGAAGTGCACAGCAGTGTTACTGATTCACTTAATTCACATTAATTGGTGAACTCTCAGTTGTAAATTTTGAAAAACCTTTTAGTTGGTAAGTACTATGGTTGATACATTGTGTCAATTTGAAAAAGTCTAGAAGCTTAACTAAATAACTCAGCAGTTCTACATTTTGGAGTATAGGCGACATGCCCTAGGACTCTAGGATGTTGCTCATTGTGTCAACTTGAGAAGTTTAGAAGCTCAAGAAGTCAACTTAAGTGACTCAGCAGAGGGCCAGAGAACTCACTTTGTAAACATCCTGGGTCTGCAAGAGGAGGGCGCTGGCGGTGTGAGTGCTACACCCTTCCCAGGGTAGACAGCCTGTTCACACAAGGGAGGAAAAGAGGCTTGCTGTGCCTTCTTCCTCTTGCTGCTTTTGCTGTCTTCTGCTGCCTTGAAGTGTTGCCGGTGTCATGCTACCCTGCCTCGGAGCCAGCCAGTTATGGCTGAAACCTCTACAATCTGTGAGCTAAATAAACCTTTCTGTCTTTAATTTGGGCTTCGAATATGTTGTCTGAGCAATGGGAGAAAAGTAACCAAAACAGAATTTGGTACCAGAGAAGTGCAGTCGTTGCTGTGACTATATCTGACCATGTCTTTCAAGAGCCTTTAAGAATGGCTTTTGGGAAGATACTAGAAAGGTTCGGAGATGTCACCTGAAAGAGTAGTGTTGGGACACCTTATGTTGTTTGGTATGGGAGATCCTGGTCAGAGCTGAGAAGACCAGAAGGCTGATAGAAATCCTGCCAATAAAGACCTAGCTTGGGATGTTTCTGCTGGGAAGGACTGCATTGGCTGCTGAAGTCTAGATGATGTGTGTTTTGGGTTGGCAAAAAGTTTGTCTGCCTTTTGTTTGTGTCCAGAGACTTTGCCTGAGACTGAGATTAAGGGCAGCAGACTAATCTGGCAGAAGAAATTTCAAGACAGTCGAATATTGAGGTGGTGGCATGGCTAGATGTTGGGGGCTTTTAGCCAGATTTATATTGCAAATCAAGAGCAAAGAGCCCAGCAGGATGATTTAAAATGTTGTGAGTTTGGCCAGAAAGGAAGCTCCAGTAAAGCTGTGGACTGCAAAGACAGAGCTGAGGAGATTTTATTGCTAAGAAGGAATGGAAGAATATAAAAGAAAAGACCTTACAAGAAGCAACAAGTCTTTACCCTCTTTGCAGCCTCCAAACTGCAAAAGTGAAAGATCTTGCTTTAAGAAGAAAGCTGCCAGAGCACCACATTCCAGAATGACAACAGCATTAGAAAATTTATTCTTCAGAACTGGATTCAGAGTTCCCAGTGATCCATGTACTCAACCCCTATAGTCAAGAGAGAGGAAAGCCTTGCTACTGCTCTACCTGGCAACAGTCTTGGCATCATCCATGTGGCATTGGTTTTAGGTGCATGTAGAATGCAAATATTGTGGGGTTAAGCAGTATTCCACCCCAGTTTCAGAAGGCCTGGCAGGCCAGGTAGTGTGCCCCTCAGAAGGCCATGTGTGAGTCTGTGTGAAGCCAAAGGTGCAGTGGAGACCCCAGAAGTTTGGAAAAGCCAGGAACAGGAATATGGATCATCTAAGGACAGCTGCAAGCAGGGAGCAAAGCAGGCCCAAGAGAGAAGCTGTGGGAACTACAGGCACCAGAAGTGCCATAGGGGTGGAGTCACTCAAACCCTTTGGAGCTCACTTGTCACAGATTGCTTCAAATGTTGGATGTGGAACTACAGGACTTAATCCCTGCTGGATTTTTGACATGCTTTGGTCCCAGTCCTTTGTGTTCCCTTTTTTGTAACTTTTGGAATGATAATCTTTAATCTTGTGCCATTGAATGGTAGACATGTTTAACTTTTCATTTATATAGGGGTTTGCAGCTAAGAGTTTGACTTACATCTCAGAGGAGACTTAGGACTTGAACTTTTCAGCAATACTGAAACTGTTAGCACCTTGGCAACTCTTACTGATGGACTAAATACCTTTTGCATAAAGGGATGTACATGAGTCTTCAGGGGGCCAGGGGTGGAGTGTTATCGTTCTAATGTAATATAATATTGATAGTCTTAATACTGGTTCTTAAGGATTGTTAAACCTGTGTTATAATGTTCAAGTTGCAAAATGATAAGAATAAGCATGTCTTTGTGTCTGGTTGCCAAGTTGCAAGGAGTAGATTGTTATGGTTGATACATTGTGTCAACTTGAGAAGTCTAGGACACTAAGTAACACAGCAGTTCTACATCCTGGGTTGTAGAGTGTTCCTCTTAGGATGTTGTTCACTGTGTCGACTTTAGAAGTTTAGAAGTATAGCTAAGTGATTCAGCAGGGGGCCAGGATCCTCACTTTGTAAACATCCTTATCTTGTGCAAGAAAAGGGCATGGAGATGGTGTGAGTGCTACACCCACCCTGGGGTCGGGGGAGTAGCCAGCTTACAATATAAGTAAGGAAAAGAGCCTTGCTCCTCCTCTTTTGCTCTTGTTGCTTTTGCTGTCTTCTGCCACCTTTAAGTGTTGATCCTGTGCCACGCCACCTTGCCTTGGAGCCAGCTGATTATGGACTGAAACCTCTACATACTGTGAACTAAATAAACATTTTCTTCCTTAATTTTGGTGTCAGGTATTTTTGTCCCAGCAAGTAGAAAAAACAACTAAGACAGTGAGGTTTCTTTCACAGTGTTTTTGTTACCCTTTGTAGCTTCAGATACCTTTACTATTAAGAACAACTGTTGATTCTTCATAGAGGAAGAGTTAAATTTTTGTCATGTTTACTAAATAAATGGATGTTTCAGAATCATGTTTACTAAATAAATGGATGTTTCAGAAATTCTTTTTAAAAATGTGAAGCTTGAAAGGCATCCTGTGGGCTTGAATTGGAATACCCCTCTTCCACAGCAAGAAATGTTTGTGTCAGCAGCACTTGGACATTTTATTTCTGCAAACTTAATGGCTGAAAAATCCTGCCAGGCCAGGGAACATTCTGACCCTCTTTTGTGGAACAATAATGCTTTAGCTTTGTGAGCAGAGTTTGATGATTATGTCTGGGACCCATTACACAAAAAAGGGTCCTTCTGAAGTCACCGCATCCCTGGAAAGGGCTGGCAGATGGGGAGGGTAGAGGGGAAGGGTTGGTCTCATCTGTCAGGAGAAGGTGGCCAGGCTGGACCTAAAATAGGTCAGGAACCAGTGCAGAAGTCATGAAACAAAGAGAAGAAGACTGCTCAAGGGCTTGGGGCTGCTTGTTTCAGGGATCAATCACTGCATAATTAATGACCCTAGAACCTAGTGGCTTAGAGCAGTGGCTATTTCAGGTGGTTTGGGATTTTGGTAGTTCTTTCCCACGTGTCAGCGAAGGTCACCTGATGGTAGTCAGCTGATGGCTGGTCTGGTGTGCAGTCTGTCATGGCTTCTCCTGTGTATGGTGCTGTAGCACATGGCTGGAAGGTGGGATTCAGCTGAGACTGGAGTACCTCATTCTTCCCGAGCATAGTACCCCAGGGGTAGTCAGGTTCTCACAAATAAGGGCACTCAGGGTCCTGGGGGATTGGCAGAAGCTGCAGGACTTTAAAAGTCTCAGAGCATCACTCTTACATCCTGTTCGTAAGCAAGCCACAAACCGTGAAGACCAGCCCTGCTTTAGGGGACGAGAATCAGATGCCACCCCTCTGTGGAGAAGTGATGAGTTCACATTCCCCCTTAGCCTACCTTCCAGTGTTTCTTGGCACAAGAGCCACCAGGAGACTTCCAGGAAGAAAAGGCAGAGAGTGTTTGGTGTAAGACACATAGTCAAATGCACTTTTCCATTTGAGGGCAAAGATCAAACAGTCGCATGCTCAAGAGTTGGATGCTTGTGCCAGAAGTAGAGTAACATGGAGTACTTTCTCAGGACATCCTGGCTGTGCAGAGGTGGGCATGGGAGTGGAGACTGAGGCTTGGGGTTGAAGGAATTTGCTTGATTGGCTTTGTTTTGAAGATGGTGAGTCACCAGCAGCCCAGTCCATGTTTTAGGTGGTGGCTGTGTGTTTTTGTGCTCATGCCTAACATTTGAACTGAT
Source organism: Dinomys branickii (assembly GCA_004027595.1). NCBI lineage: Eukaryota > Metazoa > Chordata > Mammalia > Rodentia > Dinomyidae > Dinomys > Dinomys branickii. Next base: position 9,964 of record PVLD010001708.1, on the reverse strand, counting down.
TGCATGCTGTTAAAATTCTGTTTTGTTTTTGATAGCCACACTTTCTCCTGGTTCTGGTCCTTCTGCTTATGGCTTCAAAGGGCTGCTTCCTTCAGTGGATGTGTTTCATTTCAGGCACTGTCCCAGCTTCGGGTTTCTTTTTTCTGCACTTTTTTTTTGAGCAGCTTCATTCATTCTCATGGTTTACAGAGCCACCAGGAGAGGTGGGAAGACACCAATTGAACAGTGGAATCCAAGCCAGGGGACAGACGGGGAGCAAGGGCAGGGGCCTATACAGGCAAGGAGGCTTGCAGAGAGCAGTCCCGGAGGAGGCAGCAGCAGAGGGCCTCCTGGATATCCATACCTACCTGTCTAGTTGCCTGCCATATACCCCTGCTAACCCTGTTTCTATTTCTAACAGTGCTTTACCTTGGCCAGGCCAGTGCCTCTGTGGTTTTCCCTTTGGCCTCACCCTGTGATGCAGATAGGTCACAAGGTATAGTGAGTCTCCAGCTCATGAGCAAGTCTGTAATCTAACAAAGCGAGTCTTCCACAGTACACCCAGGAAAGTTCACCACTCGAATGCTTGTAGGCCTGGGACTGTTGATGTGTGTGGGTTCCCAGCTGTGGCTGCATATGAGCATCACCTGTGGAACTTTGTACCCACGCCTGGGTTGCTGAATCAGAATCTCCCTGACTCAGCTTTCTGCGTTTTTTACAAAGCTTCCCTGGGGGTCTTAATGTTCACCGAACCCTGAAAACAGCTCTTTTAATACTCTAACTCATTTTCACCATCAGTGTTTTGTTTCCAGCTTTTATAGTTTACTATGGCTCTCATAACAGATTGCCACAAGTGTGGTGGCTAAAACAACAGATGCTTAGCACTCACTGTGCTGGCGTCCTTGGGCTGCACTTGCGGGGTGGGCAGTGCGCGCCTTGTGAAGGCTGCAGCCTTCGTCCTGTTCCTGGTGGCTCCAGGTGCTCCTTGGGCTGTGAATGTGTTGCTCTGGTGTCTGCCTCCATTTTCAGAGGCTCACCTTTCCTGTCTGTCCCTGCCTCTGCCTTACAAGACAGTTCCCTTGAATTTAGGACCAGCAGCGTGGTCTCTCCTAAAAATCCTTACTTGTTCCATCTGCAGAGACCCTTTTCTGACAGGTCACACAAGCCAGGTCTGAACGGCCTTATCCTTTTGGGGGCCACCATTCCACCCACAACATACCCCCTGGCTGCACTATTCTCCCACTGCATATCCTGCTCTGTGTACCCTGTATTGTGCACCATTGTGATTGCACTAGAGATTCACTCACGTTAGCTGATGGCTCAACTCCTGCCTCTTCCCTCTTCTATTAAAAAGCTGAGCTCCTTATCCTAGAGCGAGAGGCTGTTCTGAACCGGCTCTGCCTTCCTCCCCTGCTGCTGCTTCCTCCGGGACTGCTCTCTGCAGGCCTCCTTGCCTGTGTAGGCCCCCGCCCTTGCTCCCAGCCAGTCCCCTGGCTTGGATTCCAGACTGTGGAGTTGGTGTCTTCCCACCTCTCCTGGTGGCTCTAAAGCTCGTCCTTCTTGTCCCAGGAGTTTCATCACACTTGTTTTTGTGCCTTTCCCTCCTTCCACAGAGAGGGCTGGGAAGGCAGGGAAGCTGATACTCATTGTTGTAGCTCTAGCACTTGGCACAATGAATATTGGATGAATGGCCATGCAGCTTAGCCTAATTAGAAACTCACCTCAACGCAGGTTTTCCTACCACTACAATAATTATCTCCAATAGGATTTTTTAAACCCATCATCAGTTAGACAGGGGATATGAAATAACCGGGTGTTCTGTAAGTAGGCTGGCTTGTTATTTGCTTAACCCACAGTATTTGTGCATGTGTGCAGAGCAATTTAAAGTGAAATGTTTCTGCCTGTGTGAAGGTTGACATTTCTTATACCCTGGTCCCACCATGTTGGAGGCTTTGAGTTTGTAAATAGCAGAAACCAGCATGACTGAGCTGCAACTAAAAGAATTTCGCTGACGAGACTGACACGCTGCTTGTCCTGCGCATCTGCTTCATTCGTCACTTGCTCTGCTTCCTCCGCCACACACAGATTGTGACGTCACCAGAGCTTGAGTGTTCACGTTTTGTAGCTGTAGCTGCTCACAGAGATGAGATGATTGCGTCTCTATCAGTTTGTACTTCTCAGCATGAGGCTGTGCTTGGCCAGCTTGGCTATGTGCTCATCTCTCACGGGTCAGCCCTGGGTTGGCAGGGAGGCTGTGTTTGCCCTGGGAGTTGAAGGACAGACTCAGAGAAGCTGTGCTGTCTGTGCGCCGGCCCGCGAGCTGGGTGCACTCTACCTGCATCACAGCAAGGGGCTCGGCAAACCTTGGCAGATTGTTTAGTTGTTGTCTTCTGCCCATCACGGTGAAAATGTGCTGTACGTTGTGTACTGTCTCGACTTTAATTAGTTCACGTTTCCCTTCATGTAGAATATTTGTCTTGAGCTGATTGGTGTGAAATATCTCAAAGTGGGTTTGTGATGGTGATTTACTCGTGGATACTTCACAGTAGTGATCATAAATTCATTTAAGAAAACCATCTATGCATTTCTGATGGTGCTTGAGGAAAAGGAGAGAAGTGAGACTTAAACTCTCCTTATTCTCCAGACATTTTTATATAGCTGGCATTCCTTTGTGATGGCAACAGCTTGCAAACGCAGTGGGAGTAAAACCCTTGTGAGACTGCAGCTCCTGGCTCAGCTCCTCGCACCTCCAGACACCTGTGTTCTGGCTTCTGTAGTTCCCAGAAGGCCGCATGCCCAGCTTCCTACCTTGTTGACCATAAGGCCCAGGTCTGCTGGACAAGTCCTCAGCGCAGGGACAAGCCACCAGCCTTCCCGTCCCCTGACTTTGATGTTCTGAGGGAGCCTGGGGCAGCTGTAGTTACCCATACACATTTTAAGCGATTCCTTTCCCTTTTAGTTACTGTCTTGAGCCTCTCCCTGGGTGCAGGCAGAGAATAGCCACATCTGTGTGGCAGTCTGGGACAGGGTCAGAAAGTGCAGGGACAGGGTAATACGGAATTAGACCATGTAGTTGAAAATTGAAGTGCTAGCTGCAATCCTGCATTCCTTTTAAACTCTTATATTAGCTAAATACAAGAAATCAGCTTGAAGACATTATGTATTTTCCTGGTGACTTTTAAAGTGGGCTTTTTTTTTTTGACAGTTTGTAGATGAAAACTCATATATAATTTGAGCACGCTATTTTTTACTAACCCAGCAGTGTAGAATTCAGACAGAAATGAGAATGAATGTAGAGAATTCACAACTTTTAAGAATCCAAGGAACTAAATTTGGTCTTCTTACACATGAAGATCTTATAGGCAACATTAACATGATTTGAGAGATGAGGTTTAATTAGTATGCCGTTTGCTAACTAGTTTGTTTAAAAGATTTCTCAGGTGTTTCCTTGGGTCCCCTAGGATACCTAGGGCTGAACTGAGCCAGGGCTAATACGACCTCTGCAGAATACTCACTTAACCTGTGTATGTTGTCTTTCAAAATGAGTGGAGATTCTGACCTCATAGAGTAGAAAGCCTTTGACTACTTGTACATCAGTATTAAATTAAGTTTCTGGAAGTGATTCCAATTTCATTATAGCTTAAGTCTGTCTTGCAAACTTTTGCTTTTGTGGGCTGTTCAGTGGGCAAACCTTCGGGACTGTTCTTATCTTTCCTTACTCTATCTAATTTTCATGCTTAAAACTTTTAAAATCTGCAAATAAATGGGTTCCTTTATCTCTTTTTTAGGTACAATGGTGCTTTACCTAATGGAGATAGAGGACGGAGGAAAAGCCGCTTTGCCCTTTATAAGCGCCCCAAGGCTAACGGCGTCAAACCTAGTGCTGTGCATGTGATATCCACGCCCCAGGCATCCAAGGTAGGTGGGTCCAGCCAAGCAGGAGGGTCTTGGCCAGCAGCAGCTTACAGTTCCTCCTGGTCAGCTGCCCTCTTTCTTCCAGTCTCATTCTCACATTGGCGCTTTCAGCCACCCAAGGCTGGAAGCTGGAGAGCCTCTGCTGTGCATGAGGGTATGCTCAGCAGCTCCCCTGGCCTGGTCCCACTGATGCCAGGTCCTCCCCCTCTGCTCCCGCAGTGATTAGCTTCCAAATATGACTCACGCCCGCTACAGCTCCCCTCGGGCAGGGGGCGGGATACCAGCTCTCAGTGTTAAGATCCAGTGTGTTAGTTCACAGGGGCAGTAGTTACCCTGAAAGACATGTGATGTTCTTTATCCTAAAGAGATCTTGTCTTACATCTTGGTATAAACCTCATAAAGACTATTGTTTTCTATTCATCAAGTGCAGTAAGTACTTTCATATAACGTACGTGGGGTTGAATATACGTGATAATTAGAAAGACTGAGGAGACTGCTACACCTGTTAAGTGAGTAAAATACTGATTTTTTTTTTTTACAAAAGATTATTTTATTTCTGATATATAAGTGGGGAGAAGATTGAGTTTCCTTTCTGGTTAGTGTAGTCTACATATTATGCTTACAACTGTTTTCTATGATAAAGTAAATTCTTTCATGTATAATACAGTTTCCCTTTGCTATGAAATAAATACATATGCCTGCATTATTTCATACGAGGCAGCTGGTTGTACATGTCTAGCACCGTGCGCTCGGGCAGTCTAGAATGAGTAAGCCTTGGTGCCTGTCTTTATTGGAAGCCTGAGTTTAGGGAGAAATGCTGGCCCTGGAGGCAGCACAGTGCTTGCTCCGTGTTACTCGAAAGCCCCCTGGTTCTATGCAGGACCCCCGAAAGAGATAGTTCAGTTAAGAACGGCCTGCACTGGTGAGGACACGACTGGTGGGGAGTACCAGGGAAATGGAGAAAAAAGATTAATGTTTTTTGGACGTTTCAGCTAGAAAATAAACTACAAATTGTAGACTGCAGAAGACATTTTTAAAAAGAGGAAATCCAGCTTTATGAAAACGCTAAAAATGTAAAATAGCAAAAAAATCTTGAGAGGTCAAAGAAATACAAGAAACATTTTATAGTCCAAAAATGTTTGGCAAAGAAGGAAATGAAGACAGATGTTTGTTAAGTATGCTGTGACCACCAAAATTCTTACGATAGTTAGACATAGTCATTGCAATTTTGTCTATTGATGTTTATCTTCTTTTACTTTCTTTGGGTCTGTATCTTTTTAGTTTTACTTTTAAAAATCATAGACTTTGTATTAATAGCATGGCTGACATTTAAAACTTACAGGACTCTGGCTTTCATTACTCAGACCTCATCTCATAGTGGAATGTAAGAATTTGCTACTGTAGGGGATCAGCAGTTCTTCCTCTTCGTTCCCCACTCCCCAGTTCTCCATTTGAGCCATTCATGTTTTACCTTAATGTCTAGATCTGACCGCAAGTTGTTTAGGTTACTCACCTTTCGTGGTAGTTGTCTCTCGATTTAGACATAGTATGGCTAGTACAAAAAGGAGGGCAAATTGGGCTTTGCTCATGACCCCTCTGTCCGGGACAGCTAAACCCCCAGGGCCTCGTGTTAGTCATTTGTGAACTAAGCAAATCAGCTGTAGGCAAGAACTCTGCTGAATCAGATGGTAACACTTTAAACAGCAGAAATTCTGGCTAAAAAACAAGAATGGAAAAATTATAGAATCAGTTTGTAGCAGGAAAAGGTTGAGTAACCAGGCTTCTTGGGAGAGGAGAGCTGGAGTATTTGCAGGCTGTAACGTGTTTATTCCTTCAAAGGTATTATGAAGTGACTTGACTGTAGCCTTCTACCTCTCCTAAAGGTTTCGCATTTTTGGGAGAGAGAATCTGATAGGCCGAGCCAGTCTCCTAGCCATGGCCAAGGATGATGTATAAAACAGGCACATTTATTGTGGGGTGATCTCTACCCAGAGTCATCTTGACCTGATTTGCCTTTCTGTGTCTACCATGAGGACCTAGGAAGCGTGAAATAAGTCTCTTCTGCCCTCGTGAACCTAGAGCCTCAGTCACAAATCCAACTCTGTCTGGTCCCTCGTAAGCTTGTATCTGTGGCTGGCTTTGTCTTGCCTCTCCTGCTGTTGGGTCAGCTCTGCTGCCCTTCGGCTTTGGATCCCACCCGGCTGTGAATGAGCCCCTTATGTATTTGAAGACTCTGATTGCAAATGTGCCAAGTGCCTGTTTGATTAGAGCTGTAAAAGTGAGACCTGTGTGTGGGTGAAAATTTGAGTGCTCTTCCTCTTGGTTGCGGTGTATCTTCCCTGTACCCTGCAGGAACTGTACCACAGCACCCCATTGCTGGAGGTAGTGGCAACAGAAAAACAAGACGTCATAGTCTCCATGCTTGCCAGTATCCGAGCGTAGGTAAATGGAGGTGGCAAACTTGTGCTACTGTTGTGTAATATCTATTTGTGCAATTTTTATTTGTGTACATATTTGCTTCTAGAATAATACAAGTATTTCTCTCATTGTATAATGTGTCTTTTTTAAAAACGGGAAGTCCTATTCTACTTCTGGCAGGTCTGTTACACAGGCATAAGGCCTAGTAATTTATTCACCTATTCATTTATTCCACAAATACTTATCCATCACCTTCCACGGCCAGGCGTCACGCCAGGTGTTGGATAGACTTCAGTGAGTGCAGCAGCCTGCACCGAATCGCCCAGCACGCTGGAGATCGCGGTGGCTCGAGGAGCACCTGTGTCATTGCATGTGGAACAGCGTACACAGTACAGCAGGATACACAGGAGAGGATCTGTATGCCGTGCCAGTGAGTGGAGTGGCAGGCTGGCCATCCCGGGCCTGGCCGGAGGGCTCGGGGTTTTTTCTGAGGGGAAACACGGGAGTGTTAGGATGTAATGAGAATTTCAGCTGAGGTACGTGAGCTTGCTTTGGTTTTTATGGTGTGGCTATTTTGCTGTCATTGCACAGTGAGTACCGTGACAGCGGTGTGTGGGGGACAGTGGTGCCTGAGCGTGGGAGTACGCACTTGGCTAGCATGGAGCTTAAATTTTGCAGTATTACTGTGGAAATCTCTTCATTATGGTTTTTCCTCCTTAGATTGTGCTCAGTGAAAAATCACCTTTTTGGGTATTTTTACTTTCAAAAAGTAATTGCACATCATTGCTCCAGTTAACTGACGTCAGGACGGAAAGTATCAGTGGCTTGTGAGTGACAGTGTGACAAGAGATTGAGGCTACTCATTAGCCGGTCTCTGTCCCTTCTGTGTTGCACTAACACAGTCTCCACGCCCGAGTGCTTTGCGCAGGAGGTTTTCGTGGCTCGCTGTTTCGGGCCCACAAGTCCTGAACAACATGGCACCTGCTTCTGCTGTGTCACAGCATGGAGGAAGATCAGAAAGGGACTTGGCCATGTGTGAGCCAGGAGGCCAGAGAGCAGACCTCTTCTGTGTCCACCTCAGTCTTGTGAGCCCCGTGTCAGCCCTTCTGAGGGTGGAACCCTGCAACCTTCCTGCCTCCCGCGCGACCCTGCCTCCACCTCCTAGCGTGGGCAGGCAGGGCCCAGGCTTCGATTGTGACAACCAAGTCACAAGTACTCACAAAGCCTTGCTACCTGTGGGCTGATAAAATACTAAAGCTCTTCGTGCTAGTGGGTGACCACGGCAAGTGGCACTTGTCAGTGTAGGCACGTTCGTTCATTCCAGGTGACTTTGCCGAATGTGGCAAGGCCCACTCTGCTGCTCCCCATCTTCACAGCCACGTCTGCGGGGACGTGGATCCCTCTGCACGCTCCTGGGCAGGTGGGACTTCCTGTGCTTTGGAGGAATCACCATTTTACCAGGATTCTCAGCTGCTGCTTGTAAATGGTTGAGTTTTAAATGGTTCTTACGTGGGTTTCTTTCATAGTCATAATTCTTGGGTTAGTAGTGTAAGGCGTTTGATATTTTTAAATTCAACAATTAATTTAATAAGGTAAATTACTATAAATTTTAATTAGTTTAACGAAGTATTTTGTAAAAAAGAGCAACAATGTTTGGATAAGACTTTTTAGATAGAAATGTATTTTAAATCTTTGAGAGATGAAATAAAGAAATAACGGTATTAAACTACAATCCAGAATATCTTTTTATACCACGTAGGCTACAAATCTAGAACAGTTGGTGTTTCTAGAGTGAGAAGCAACTTAATTATTTCAATAAAAATATAAATGTAAGTCCATTTCCAAAAAAATGAAATAACTTTCAGAACCTTTTTATCAGTACGAGTTGGATAGAGTAAAAAGCATTTATGAAAAGATCAACATGCTGTACAGTTTAAAACATAAAGTATTTATTAGGACTTCAAAATACAGTTTTTACAGAAATATAATACAACAGTTTAGATTTGTAGTCCTGATGGCTGCAAAACATATTTACTGAGATGAAAAATACTTTTTGGAAAACTTGTAAGTCAGGTCAGTATAATTTCATCTGTCATTGACAGAGCTCCAACCATTTCACATAGAAATATTTTAATAATTTACTGAAAATGCAATATTTAAGACTTTGAAGATAGTATGATGGTTTTTGTTGATTTCATAGAGCTAAAAGGTGCATCTGACAAAAAGCTTTGTCATACTCGAGAAAAATTGTTTCAGTGAGAAATACATAAAAATTTTATGAAATTTGCACAGATGGTGCAATTACAGTGCTGAAGAGAAAGTTTCTCTCAGCTCAGGTCCTGTGGAAACTTTTTCTGCATATTTCTGTTTGATATTTTCTCACTTGTTTTCTCTGGTTGATTGAAAAATAAAATCAAGTAAGCCACTTAACATTTTTTCTTGAAAATGTTTGTTACTTTACATGAAATAAATACCAGAGAATTAAGAACGTTTGTTAAGAACCTGGAGTGGCAGTAATGAAGTTTCAGAGCCTTGATGTGACGCATGTGGTACTACTTAGGTGAATTCAGCTTGGAAATTATATAAATAAATACTTGAATGTTCACATTAGCATAAATTGTTGGGTAGCTGGTTTGAATGTAGTACATGATACTGTAAGGCCAAGTTTTTCTTTGGTTTTCTGTTATTAACATGGATATATTTAATTGACAAATACTTGATGATATGAAAGCCAAATAGAGACTATGATAATCAGAAGATGTTAGAGAAATTAAAAAAAAACCTGAAGTGAATCAGAATAGTACTTCCAAGAGAAAACTATTAGACAACAAAGTATGTGAACCTGCACTTATTATATGGTGACAAAGGTGAAGAATACAATTAATGTGTAATAACATTCCTTTGAAGTACTAATTCTTAGAACTTGGCCTGTGGTTGTTTCCAAGCAGCGTAGATTGAAAGTGAAAATTTTGCCCAATAAGCGACTTTTGTGGCTTTGATGGTGGCATGTATGTGATTAAAAATATCAGAGCTAGAAAACTGAGGATAGTTGATAGGAGTTCAGAAGAAAGTAGTAGATTGTGTTGGGCTGTCTGGGTTGGGTGCATTGTGATCACAGGGTTCTAATGGGCGACCAGGCCCGCAGGTGGACGAAGGGGCCTAGGATGCAGGCAGCATGCAGAAGTGAGGACACCAGTAGCTGTGGACTCACAGGAGTCCTTGTCAGCAGCCTGGCTGTCCCTGAAAACAGCTGCTCTTCTGCAACCTCTGTGAGTGGTGGGAGCTGAGACCAGCCTGGTACTATTAGCCTTGATCTTGGTTTCCTGCACCTGTGGCAGAGAAACCAGCTAAGTCTGGTGTGCAGGACCGTTTTTCAGCTGCTTGGTTTTGTGATAATTTGTTGTAGCAGCAAGAGAAAACTTTCACAGGATTTATGGGAAAGTAAATACAAAACACCTTCAATTTCTGAGGAGGATCTTTCATTGGGGGAAATGAAAGGATGAGAAATGGATTAAAGAATTCAGAGGCAAGGAAAGGTCTGCCTGCCTGCCCTCTCTCCTCTCCTCTCTCTCCTCCCTTTCCTTCTTTCTCCCTCCCCTGCTCGCTCTCATGTGCCCTCTCTCTCTCTGTCTCTCTCTCTGTCTCTCTCTCT
>PVLD010001707.1:152677-190623 GCA_004027595.1 Dinomys branickii | reverse complement strand
GGACTCTCACCTTGGGAAGAGATATAGCTGCCTCAGACTATACTATAACATACAGGGGTGTATACAAACTGCCATGGTTGGAGGTGGGAAAGCACATATGCTCACAGCGGACCACCCGGCTCCACCCTGTCGTCGTGCTATGGGTGGGGGCGGGTCCAGACCATGTGGCTCCAGCATTACCGTTCCCCACCCCTTGCAGTTGGGCAATGGGTCTCCGAAGCTGAAGCTACGATTGCCAAAACGAGGGCGTGGGCCAGGGGTGTGCTTGGAGCGGCAACCTCCTCCCTCGCTATCTCGTCTCCCTCCAACTGCGCCATGTCAGATCTGCGATCCCATCCTCCAGAGGAGGTTCTGCTTAGACTTTCCAAGGGTTTCACTTCCTATCTCAGATCCCTCCCGAGTTCAGGATATCCACCTCCCTCCTCTCTGACCTTCACATGTTGCTATATTGCCGTGTCTGAGTGGCATTCCTCTGGGAGGTTCTCTCTCCGCTGCCCACCCGGTCACCATGGGTTCATATAACGTTCATATATGCAAGCAGTATGGAGACACTCTTGTTGCTCGCATCAGTAGTCGGGTGAGTCTTAAAGCCTGTGGACTCGTCCCATTGCTGTCAGGAACAGGTGGTGATTGCGCAGGCCCCCGAGGCTCAAGGTGCTCACAGAGGGCATTCAGGGTGAGAGCCGAAGCCCAGTAACTCAGTTCATGCTTCCTGCTTGATGCTGGAGTGAAAAGGGCGTGGTGTCATGTGAGCCACCTCCATCTGCAGCTCTCTCTTGCTGTTGTGCTCCAGTTCCCGTTTGTTCCTTGGCTGGATCCCTGGGAGTTGCTGTGGCTCTGATGTGGGTGCCGATGCACCCCACCGCCCCCCACTGGCAGCCGCCCACACAGTGGAGAGGCAGGAGGCCACAGCCTCGAGGCAGGCATAGAGCTGGGTGTGGTAGGATGTGTACTGGCTGCTCTGGTCCCATTTCTTCTCACTCAGAGTCTATCCACCTCAGGACTGTGGATGTTTGGGGCAGATAACTGTGTGGCAGGAGTCTCTTGTGTATTGTAGGACGTTTAGCAGTATCTCTGGTCTCCACCTATGAGATGGCTGTAGTCATTCCTCATCATCTGTGACAACCAAAAATGTCTCCAGACACTGCCTAGTGTGGCAAAGTCACCTTCCCTTGCCTTTTTGCTGGTGGTTCATAAAGAGGGAAGAGATGAGCTGAGAATTGTTCTGCCCTCATCCTGCACTTGTAGGAGATAATCACAGTGGATCACTCTAGTGTCAAGCACCAGCTCACAGCCTTGTGTACATGCAGTCTGTGACCCCACACCAACCCGTGTAGTGCTCCATATGCTCATCACTCCTATTTTACAGATAAGAAACTGAGGCACAGAGAGGTTAAGCATCTTGTCCAGCATCCCAGCATCCCAGCGATGGGATTGGAAGGATGAGCCCAGGCTGCTGGTCCCAGGGTTCCAGTATTTCTCCGTGGAACATTTCTGCTCTTCCATAAATATTGGCTTTCAAATATTTGTGCTAGAAATTTTCAAATAAGTTATATTTCTTTTTATTGCCATAATATTCTCACCGAGAACCAGACCCTTGTCTCTGCTTCACAGCTGAGATCACTGACGCTCAGTGAGGTCAAGTGATTGTGCAGCAGCACCCAGCCCATGTGGCCAAACTTGGCTTTGGATTTGAGTCTGATTTCACTTTCTCCCATTGCCTTTGAGGAGTGCAGGTGGGAAGGTAGTGGACAGAGGCATTGGGGTTTTAGAGAAACCAGTCATTTAAGGGGTGTCTTGGTCACCATCAGGCTGACTGACTCGGCCTCCTCCCCGCTCTTCCTCAGTGGACCTGCTCTTTCCTCCCCGCCACTGTGACTCTTACTCGCTGCAGTCCTCAGTGACTGACTGACTCTGTTTTGTGTGACAGGAAAGGACAGACAGAGGAGTAGATGAGCTGCAGCCGTAAGCACTTAATGAAAGAGACTTTGCCCCCCAGCACCTGGGCATCTAGCCCTCTCCACAGCCCCTTCTCCGTTAGCTACAGGCTGTGCCCAGTTGGCAAATGACTTCCTTCTGTGTGCCCTCAGTTTCCCTATCTGTAAAGTGTGTGGGGGGTGGTTCTCACAAGTGTTGATGGCTTAAGGAAAACATGCATGGAGGGTGCTGGACATAGTCCCTGGCACAATAAGTACCCATATCAATAGCAATGGCTATGACTATTAGTGGGCTTCTGGTGACCCAGTGCCCTGGTCAGCATCGCTCCGTCAGCTTCTCTGTCTTCGCTCTTGGTCCCTCATCTTCATGAGCCGGGGTGACCTGGCCTGGAAGTGCTGAGGCTCACACGGGAATCTGTTCCCCAATCCCTCTGGGAGAGATCGGGATCTATGGCTCCCCAGGTGGTGACAGGCATAAACAACAGTGAGAATTAATGAGACTGACTTGCATGCCCACGTTTGCCTGCTGCAAGGCCTCACGCTGGAGTAGCTCAGTTACTTCAGGACAAAGTCCTGAGAGACCCTGAGCTGGAACCTCAGGCCACCTCCTCATTCACGGTAGATGGCCCCATCTTGACTTCAGAAAGTGCCGAGTTTAATAAACTCAGTGGTCTTATATCTCTCCACACACGTGGCATCAGGGTGAGAGGAAGAGTCGCAACGTGGTCCTGGAATTGGTGGAGTGTGTGAGTGAGAGAGAGGGAAAGACAGACAGACAGAGACAGAGAGCCAACCTGGCACCCTTTCCCACTCTGCTGCATCTAAAGCATCACTGTGAAATCACAGCCAAGAGCTGCTTCTAGAGGCCACTGTTCTGGCTCTGTCACATCAGGAGGAGGGACCCCAGTTTTTACTCTACTGATTCAGGGGCCAGCACACAAATCCATCACACCTGGGCAAGCAGGGCTCCGCTGCCCGCCACGTCCAGCCCACAGCCTGGTGCGGGGCTGATCCGTTCCTGCTCCCTCTGGCATTCATCAAGTCACTGCAACAACACCAGCTCTGAGGCTCAAAAGCAGTTGTCTTAGTGTTTCCGAGTCCAGCCTGGGCTTTCCAAGGAGCCGGAGCTTAACAAGCAAGCAGCTGTCAGCCCTGGCTTGGCTCAGCTCCTGCTCTGCAGAAGGAAGTGGATGGGGGCTGAGCCCCTGTGAGGGCAGCCATCGCAGGCGTACATGTGAGGTGTGTTGCATGCAGATTCTGATCGCACATGTTTTGCATGTGCCCCTAGATGTGCCCAGGGGCATGCATGTTCATATGCAGGCGCAGGTGCCATGTGTGTTTAGAAACGGGCATGTGGGACCTATACATTTCTAGTCACTGTAGCCTCTTGAAAAGCTTTAGAAGGACAGGTTTCCTGGGAAGGTTACAGCTCCCTGGTTACGCAGAAACATGTGAGATCAGGGAATTATAAAAGCCATAACTTCCTACAAGAATTGTTAAGTGACAACCATTGCTGACTAGGCACCATGTTCCAGGCATTTTAGAAGTGCAGTTTCTTTTTAGAAGCACAATTTCATTTCATCTATGTAACAACCCTGGGAAGCAAGGACTTGGTGTCTCCTAACTCCCAAGTGAGACTTGGGAAGGTGAAGCAACTTTCCTAGGGTCACAGAACTAGGAAGTGGCAATGCCCACAAATGGAGACAGGCAGGTTCACCGCAGAACTGGCATCCCAAGCCCTATCGCTTCCTTTTTCTAGATTTGGCAAGTGTGTGTATGTGTGTGCACATATGTGTGTAGGTGTGTTGCACATGTATGCACAGGTGTGTGCAGGTATCTGTGTGTGTGCAGGTGTATGTAGATGTATGTGTGTACAGATGTGTGTACAGGTGTGAATGTATGCAGGTGTCCGTGCAGGTGTTTGTGTGCATGGATGGATGGATACAGGTATGTGTGCATGCAGGTGTGTATGTTTGCAGGTGTGTCTGCAGGTGTGTGTGTCTGGTGCCTGTGAGTAGGGACTAGCACTCACTTGGGGTTGGGCATAAGTGTCCGGAGAAGGTGATCAGAAGTTCACTGAACTGAAAGTTTGGCTTGTCTGACACCCACTGCTAGGTGGGGAAGGATTGGCCACACCTGACCCTGGAGAGGGGGCTGAAGCCAAATTTGGACCTGAGCCAGCTGGAAATAGAATCAGGCAGGCTATGGAGCAAGAATTGGGCATGGCACACAGAATAATCATCCCCAATGTCCACACTGCATCCCTGGAACCCGTGCTTTGTTACCTCCCATGACAAAAGGGAGCTTGTAGATGCAACAGGGACTCGAGATGGTGAGATGAACCTGGACTTTCTGGGTGGATGCAGTGTCACCACAAGGTCCTTACCAGAGGGAGGGGGAATGGCCAGAGTCACCAATGGCTGGGGAGATATTACACTGCTGGCTTCAAAGACGGAGGAAGGAGCCATGAACCAAGGAATACAGACTGCTTCTAGAAGCTACAAGTGGCATGGGAAGAGGTCTGGGCAAAGCCAGAGACCCGCCTCATTCTGCCTGGAACTCACACTGCTCGGAGCCTTGGCCTCCATTCAGGTATCCACAAACTGGCTCCAAATGGGAGAAGTGGAGTTTCCTCCACCTTAAGACCATTAACTCTGCTCAGTCCCTCTGAGACTCCAGATGTCCCTCCAGCCTCACCTCCTGCCACCTGGCCCACCCACCGTGCTGGGATCTGTTTCTCAAGCCTTTGTGCATGTTGTCCCTGCCTTCCTCTTGGACCATCCTGGATGGCCCTGTCTCTCCACTGCAGTGTCTCAGAACTGCCCGTGCCCCCCCCAGAGGGTTCCCTGTGTGACTATTTAGATGGCATCTGAGTCCCTCTCTAGAATGCCAGCTCCTTGAGATTTGTTCCCAGCGGCTCCTGTCTCCCTGGCACATGGCAGGTGCTCCACATAAAAGTGTCAAATGCATGGCCAGCCTATCTCCCTCCATTTGGAAGTGGTGTCAGACCCGTTGGGAGTCCACTTCCCACCACTGCCAGAGGTCATCTGTTGGTGGCCAGAAGAGGATGCGTGTTTCTTTCTGCTGTCTCTGGAAACACGGGGCGGAATGAGAGCTGCCCACCTGACTTCCCTGAATTGTCAGCACTCGGCCCAGTGAGGGATGCTTTCTGAGTGTGCGCAGTCATCATAAAGTAAAGGGGGCATGGGAAGGCATACTAAGGGGCAACAGCTACTTACAGTGTCCAGCTAATTGGGCACCTACTGTGGGCATGGGTGGAGACCTCCACAGGCAAATGGAAAACCAGGCTGCTGGTGGGGACTGGCCTCTTAGCCACAGAAGAACACTCCAGTTCAAAACAGAAGGGGTGTCTCGTTGTTTCTGCCCCAGGATGTGAGAATCCCTGCGTGTGCCCACCCAGCCCTGCTGCCTAGAGGAAGCTCAGGATGCAGCTCATCTAACCCCTCCCAGCACAGAGAACAGAGGTCTTTCAAGGTCATTCATTTACTGAGAGGAAGGATTCAAGCCCATGTCTTTGAATCCTTGGCCTGCGTGGCTCTCTCTTCAAAATGCACTTTCTTCTCTAATACAAGGTGATAATGTGTTCACTGTAAGACAGTGAAGGTACACCCAGCTAATGGATGTTTAACGTGGGGAAGGCATGGGAGGATTAAAGGACACGAAAGTTACCCATGGTCACACTACTTGGCGATAGTCATTGTGAATATCTTGATGTTTTCTTTCTGGGTTTTTTTACCTCACTCATTAAAAGTATTCAGATGAATGTGTTCCATCCACAAACTTACGCCCTGCTTCCGGTCCTGCTTCTGGAGTGTTTAGATTTTCCCCACTTCAACATAGGAAAGAGTATTTTCCTATGCTGTTTGCCGCACTACTTTGCCTATTGCAATAATTCTCCAGGTATGGCCAACAACACACAAGCTGCAGAATCAGACAGGGAGCCCTTTTAAAATGCAGGTTCCTGGGCCTCACTCCAATCCCATGGAATAATCCTGTGAATGTTGAGCTCTTCCCCAAGGTGATCCAGATGTGCCATAAAGTTTAGGGACGTTCTCCCACACAGGGGCTCTTAGGACTGCATGCTTAAATGCCAGCATCCAGGCTTACTTAGCTCCACCCCTGAGAGGACTGAGTCACAATGCTGGCACTGATATTTTCTTTCATGCTGGCTGATTGACACATAGTCTCCTATGCACATAGACAGCTCTTCTGCCCACATTGATGAAAGTGAATATTTCTTGTTAGGGTGACAAAGCTGAAATGTTTAATCACCAGGATACAGACCCATTTGTAACCCCTGATCTCCCATGACACAATGTTAATTTAGCTTCCTGCTGAGCTTTATTTCTGAGTTTAAAATCTGACTGCTTCAGCCTTCAGTGTCATGGCCCTAGCTTTTGGGGTTACGGAAGGGAAGAAACTTCCTGCTCACTTCCGAGCTTAGGTGCAAAGGGAACAGAGACCCAGGCACACCCCGCACCCACCCCCTTTATTAGCCTGTGCCAAGTTCCCAAATAACAGGGGCTTGAGAACAGGCCTTTGAATCAGGTCCTTTCATCTAAACCCCAGTTAGGAAAAAAACAGAAGTACAGCTGCTTCCAGCGTCCATTTAATTTTCAGCAAAAATTACTATATTTTGTAAAAGGAAATACAATACTGCCATTCTCCCGAGCATGTTTGTGTTTATCTTCTACACTATTAAAACCAGAACACTATAAATAAAATGATGTATTTTGTTTCTAAAGACTATTGATATAGCAGAGCAGTGCTAAAATAATAAAAGTAAGATTTTTTGTGGCAAACTTTAGGCTTCAGGTTCAGGTTAATCCACGAGTTATGTCGGGGTAGGTGCTGCAGCTGCAAGTGCCACCAGCAAGGGTTCCTGGGGCAAATCTGTCGGACTTGTGTGCCATGTGCAGCTTTTGATGGAAGCTAGGGAAAGCCTCTCTGTCCATGCGTGTTAACGGCACCTTTAGCGTTATGGGAGGGGGAGAGACGGGCATTGTGGCAGGGCAGCTGCAGTGTGGTTTTGCAGGTATTGAGCAGATCTCCAACTGGCATTGTACAAGAGGCAGGGGGCCTGTTTCCTGAACAAAGTGCACTGCAGCTTAGCCAAGATCATCTATGATGCACTGTCTTCCTGTGCCACACTGGAAACCTGGGTATGAGGTGGGGAGTCACAGGGCCTTCGTAGAAAACCAAATGGTTTATTGGAACAAAAAACTAGATTCTGGCCTGGGGTCTGTGACAAGCCTCCAAGCTCTTACCCTCTCTCGGCCTTGGATGCTAATGATAGAGAGAAGAAAATCTGTTTCCTGGCTAGGGCGGTAGATAAAAAGATAGGCGGAAGGAAAAGACAGTGCTCATGAGCACTGTTCTCATGCACTTCCTCCCTCCCTCCCTCCCCAAGCCCACCTTGCAGTCTCAGAGTATTTTTCAATCCTTTGGCATCAAAGGCACCCTGCAGTTTATCTGAACACTATTTTTTAAACCCCAGAAACAACTTTGCAGGGAGAATCTAATCCAGCAGCCCAAACAAACAGATGAGATAAACACAAACATGCTCGGGTGAATGGGAATGTGGGGACCCCTCAGGATCTCACAAGCCACCACAGTGTAGGGGCTGGGCTAGCCCTACAGAAAGCCAACAGTGCCAAGAAGTACAGTTTGACAACCACTGAATAACCCAAAACCCCCTGTTTTCCAGAGAAAATGAGAAGAGGTGAAAATCCAGATTTCTTGGCTTAGTTTTGAGAGTTCTTTAGAGAACTATAGTGATGTTGGATGCAATTGGAGTTCGTTTGCTTTTCTCCTTCCTTCCTTTCTTTCTTTCTTTCTTTCTTTCTTTCTTTCTTTCTTTCTTTCCTTCCTTCCTTCCTTTCTTTCTTGCTCATTTTAATTTTTTTTCCACTGTGGATTGAACCCAGGGCCTTCACACAAAGCTACATCCCCAGTCCTTCTTTTCTTTTTATTTTGAGACAGGGTCTTGCTAAGTTGCCCAGGCGGGGCTTGAACTTGCAATTCTCCAGCCTCCACCTCCCAGACCACTGGGATTACACGTGTGCACCACCCCGCCCAGCAACTGTTAGGTTTCTTGTTCCCGCTGCAGGGAACAAAACCAGTTGAGATGGCTGCGTGTGTGACTTGATTCATGCCAATGACTGAGGGTCCTTTGGGGTGAGACAAGCAGGAGAACTAGCCAGGGCAGAGACTGAACTGCTTGAGGACCCCTGTGGCTCCACTTGGCACTTGGCTGTGTGCACAGCAGGACGGTGGAGCAATTAGGACGAGAACTCAAGAGCCAGACCTCCTGGATCTGCATCTTGGTTTTCACTGTTTCTTAGCTGTGTGACTTAGGTAGTCACTTAACCTCTCTGTGCTTTGGTTGTCTCTTAATAAATAGGATGTTATCAGTTAAAAACATTCTGATTTGAAAATATGTCAAATACACTGAACCAAGCACACGGCACAGCACAGCAGAGCATCAGTTGTTTCCCCAGTGGCCTCATGTGGGGCTGACATGGAGCTACCCAGTGTGGTGAAAGAGGACCATGCCACACATTGCTGGCCCAGGACCAGATCAGAATGCCAAGCCCACAGTGCGGTTTCTGCTGATTGCCTTCCTCTTTTGCACGATAGTCAAGTCAAAGTATCTCAAGATGGGGACAGTGCATAGTCCTTGGCTTCTAGCACAGCTGGGAAGAGTCTTTAAGAAAATCCATTGTGGGGGGCTGGGGGTATAGCTCAGTGGCATAAGCGCTTGCCTGGCAAGCGCAAGGTCCTGAGTTCGATCCCTGGTACCGAAAAAAAAAAAAAAAGAAAATCCACTGTGTAGCTCTGCACCTGTCACCTAGTAAGTGCTCAGTAACTACCTGCTGCAGTGCTGCTGGGACTCTGAGGCCACACACTGTGGGCTTGCTCCCAGCCACCGCCTCCCCCATCATCCTATAGGAATCGTTTCCAGGGAAGAGCCTGGGAGGGTCGGGGAGATGAGGAGAACTGGGAGCAGGAAGCTGCCGTCGGCCCTGTACCACAGCTCCTCCCAGTTCTGGTCACAGCAGCGGGTCACAGCAGAGGTGGAAGAGCCAAGTTGCAGCGGGCACTACCAGGGTCCCTTGGCGGCTGCAACACTCAAGCCCCCCACAACAGTTCTCACACACACGGAGTCCTCAGAGGGACACAGACCACAGAGGAATGTATGGGGGGCTCCACTGGGGCCCAATGGCTGGGTCTGGAATAAGGCAATAAATCTTCATTGAAGAGAAGGGCAAGGAAGTGACTTCTAATTGGCAGGAAGTGTTAAAAAACCAAAACAACAACAATAAAACCCTGAGCCTGGAATGGGATGCTCCACAGCTGTAAGGGTTACACAATGTGGCTTTGTCATTCAGAGACCCTGGACCAGCTGTGCCCTGGGGCATCAGAGGAGCCTTCTAGCCTTCTAGAAGCACTGCTCCTGAGCTCCCTCACCCTGACCCAGTGTTTCAGAATCTGCTTTCCAACAAGGTCCCTGTGTCAGCTGTGTGCGTATCAAATGTAACAAGCTCCAGTGCAATCATGTGCAACTTTGGTTCTAGTTTGGGCTCTGCTGCATCCCGGCTGTCATTCAACTTCCTGTGCCTCACTTTCCTGACCTGAAAAGGGGCACCATAATAGTGCCCACCTCCTAGGGGTGGGTGGCGAGGCACTGCAGGCCATGTCAGCCATGTAAGAAGCCCTATAGGCACATAAGCTGCCTGGTACCCTGATCAGCTTTTACTGGGGACTAGTGTAGGATGTCATTCATTCAGTCACTGACTAAACTATCATGTAACCCAGGCACAGTGGCACACACCAGTGATCCCAGCATTCTGGGAAGCAGAGGCAGGAAGATTCCAAGTCTGAGTCCAGCCTGGGCTGCATAGCAAGATTGTGTCTCAAAATAAAACCAAAACAACCATCATGTATCTTCTCTACACTGAGCTGGTCCTGAGCATATAAAGGACAAGACAGACAAGGTCCCTGGCCTAAAGGCACCCCATAGTCCATAGGGGAGCTGGAGATCATGTCACAATCAGTGAATTATTCAATGTAGGTAATCTAGTTGGTTAAAAATGTGGCAAGCTATGAGGGAGCACCAAGTTTAGTATAAATAAAATCATTGGTGAGGGAAGGATTCTAGGAAAAGGTGATACAAGAATTAGAATCTCAAGACTGAGGAGAATAGAAGCAGAGAAAGTGTAAAAGTGTGTGTGTGTGTGTGTGTGTGTGTGCGTGCGTGCGTGCACACGCATGTGCACTCACATATGTTTGTGACAGAAACAGGGAAAGAGATCACACACAAATATGTGTGTGAAAGGTGTATTCCAGGCACAAGGAACATAGAATGTGCAAAAGTCCTGAGGCAGAGAGGAGAACTCGAATGGAAGGAAGACCAGGTTCCCAGAGCACTGCTAAGCAGGTATCAGGATCACCGGGAGGGCGTATTACAACACACATCACTGGGGCCAGCCCTGGAATTTCTAGGGCCTGAGAAATAGCATTTCTGACAAGTTCCCAGGTGGCCTGGCTCTGTGCTTGGGCACCCTCTGTCCATTCGTGTAGGTCCAAGAGAGAGAGGATCAGGACTGCATCTGTGGCCAGAGCTCGGAGGGCCTTGAAATCCCCATGAGCCACCAGATCTTTATAGGGATCAAGGTGACACAAAACGTCACCGTGGCTGGGGCTTGGGCACAGACTGTAGAAGGACATGGAGGGACGTGGGGAGCCTGCACAGGCATCCTACGGCCATCTGGAAGGGAGATGGCAATGGCTGGCCCAAGGTGGGGACAGAAATGGACCCCAAAGGTTTAGGGAGGTAGATGCAATGGAATTGGGTGATTGGGTTGGGTCCCTGAAGTCCAAGTGAGAAGAGGGTCCAGGAGAACCCACGTTTCTGGCTTGAGCCGTTGGTGGGTGGCAGTGCTCTCTCCTGAGCTTGGAGAACAAGTGTCCAGGGTGGGGATGGAGAAACACCCAGATGGGGAGCTCAGCCTGAAAGCAGCAGCCTGCTGTGCCTACAAGCACAGCCATGTACAGACACGGTGTGGACACTCGGATAACAGATCTGGGGCACTGAGGCGGCTCTCTGAGGGGCCACGGGAGGCAGGGAGGACCAGATGGGATTCCTAGTCTGCAATCACCAGACTTCATGGACTTTGAGGGGCATGGGTGGTGAGCAGGGCCTTGGTGTCCTGAATAGGTATCAGAACCTGAAGAGCATGGGCCGCTCCTCGGGGAGGGGTCTGCAGCCACCATCAAATGTCCAAGGGCACATGGCTCACAGGTTAAAACCCTCAGTGTGACCCTGGCAAACTCGACAGTGGGCCCTAGTCCCGCAAGGCCCTCACTGCCCTGTCTCCCACCAGGCGCCTGGTGGATCGCCTGGAGAATATGAGGAAGAACGTGGCCGGGGATGGGGTCAACCGCTGCATCCTGTGTGGGGAACAGCTGGGGATGCTGGGCTCTGCCTGTGTCGTCTGTGAGGACTGCAGGAAGGTACCACTGCCCGCCCCCCCTGCCTCCATTCCTGCTCAGCACCTGTGGAAATGCCAAGGCCCTGCTTTGCGGGTCTGCAAGGCTGGGGGGTCTGAAGGGTCATTGGCAGGATGTGGATTCTCCCTGCATGTTCCCATGCCCAGCTGTCTTCTAAGGTCGCCCTGACCCTAGTTCCTTCCCTGAAGTCATTCTAACCCTTACGTTCCCTTAGAACCGACCTCTGTCCAGGATGAGCTTGGAGCTCAGGGTGGTAGAGCCTGTGAGTGTCCTGGCTGTGGCTACCAAGTGTACTAGTGACCTTCCTATCACTGACCCCAACACCCACAAATGAAAGTAGGAGAGGTCTTGTTTGGCTCAGTTTCCACTAGGTTTAGTCCATGGTCAGCTGGCTGCAAGGCAGAGATGCATGGTAGAGAGGCCTGGAGGAGGGAACCTGTGAGCTGAGTAACTCACAGCTGCCAGGAAGCAGAGAGAAAAGAAAGAGCCAGGGAAGTAGACAAACCCCGACGGGGTCACCAGGCTCTTCTCTTCCAGCCAGGATCTGCCCCGCAACAGCACTTTCAGCCGTGAACTCATTTACCTATGAGACTAATAGATCTCACTACTGTATTAATCCACTGACAAATGTAGCACTCCATGGATCAAATCTTCTTCCCAAAACCCTACCTCTCATTATTTTGGGGGGACATTTACATCCTTTCAGCACTGTCCTCCAAGGGGAATGGTACAAGAGACTCAGGAAGCCTCTCTCCAGCTAAGTTCACACCCTTGGGCTCTGAGAGCATTCAGGCGTGGAGGGGAGTCTCTGAGCTCTCAGAACTCCTCTAAACTGTGTGCACTTCACGGAGCCAGGGCAGAGGTACCACTGTCCTTGTGTGTGCCTGATTCCCAGCAAGGGAATTCCAGAGAGCAGCCCAGCTGGGGACAGTCCCTGGGTATGTCCCATCCCATTTTGCATGTAGAATGGAATCTTGGGGAGAGTGTATCTTTTCTGAAAAATGTACCTGCTGCAGTCAACCAGACAGTGGAAATTTGTAGTGTATTATGTTTCCATGTTCGTCCTGACAGCCAGAACACTCAGCCCCAAATATAATATTCTGCCACACAGTCATGGCTTGTGCCCAGGTAGCTTCTTTCTCCAGGCAGAACTGGGCTTCTCGTCATGGTCAAGGTTGTCTTGGATCCTTTTGGTGAAGAAAGAGAAGTAAATGAGGAAACAAAATGGATACACGGTCCTTCCTATTAAAAAAGATGTCACTCCTCCATGTGATTGCTGAAACTCAGACCCCTCAGGGAATCTTAGAGAATCCCTTCACCCCTGCTTAGGAGGGACTCGAGCTCTTGTCACTGGAAATAAGAATCAGATTGGAACTGTATTTGGCTGGCCTTGCTCACAGCAGAAAGGGTGTGGAAGGAAGGAGAGTCCCAGCTCTTCCCATGCCCCAGGAGACCCCGGGGCAGCGCTGCCACCTCGCCAGCCCCCACAGCTCCCTTGAGTGTGCCTTGGGCTCTGCTTTGTTCCCAGAACGTCTGCACCAAGTGTGGGGTGGAGACTTCCAACAACCGCCCGCAGCCCGTGTGGCTCTGCAAAATCTGCATCGAGCAGAGGGAGGTGAGTGGCCTGGTCCCGTCCCCTTCCCGACCTTGCTCCCTTTTTCCCCTGAGGCTGGGGCCATAGGATAGCATTTTAAGAGGGGAGGGTTTTGGTAAGGTCTTGTGTCTATTTTGGTTTGTCTCTTTTCATTTTGTTTAATTTTGTTTGAGACAGGGTCTTGCTGTGCAGTCTAGGCTGGCTTTGAATTCGCTCTGTAGCCCAAACTGGCCTCAGACTCATGGAAATCCTCCTGCCTCAGCCTTCTGAGTGCTAGGATTACAAGAGTGTGCCACCCTTCTCAGCAGGCCTGGTATCTTAAGGGCTTGGTAAGAAAGGAACTAGCTCAGCTATGAACTGGCAGAATGACCTCTGAGTGTTCAGATGAATTTCTTTTCTAGTCCTCTGCATCTGTGACTTTCTCCTTCCTCCTCTCCTTCCCGTCTTCTCTCCTAACTCATCCCCCTGGGGCTTCCACCTTCACCTCATCCCCGTTTCTCACCTTCTGGGTCTTCCTCTCCCAACGTCTTTTCTTTCTCTTTCTGCTTGTTGCATATCTCCTCTCTGTCCTTTCCTTCTGCAGGCTCTCTCCTTCGCTTACAGGCTCTCTTCCCGTCCTCCCTGCCTGGCTCCTCCCCCTCATCCTCCCCCCCTTCCACCTTCTCCTCTGCCCTTCGTCTTTCCTGTCGTCTCTCGTTCATTCTCCCGCAAAACCCTCCCTTTCCCCAGCCTTGTTTTGTTGCTCGTTTGACCCCAGTTTCTCACTGTTTCGTTACTCACCCCCTGCTGCACCTTTTTGCCCTTGAGACAGTTTCAGTGACCACAGCCATCTGGGTATCTGCGAGGGGCTGGGCAGGACTCACCCCAACAGGATCATCAGGGAGTTTGTGAAAGTCTGAGCTGTGTCCAATGGTCAGGGCAGGGCTGAAGAAAGTCACAGTGGATGGAGGGACTCCCCAGTGTTGGCAGCTGTTATCACCCTGAGACTGAACGCATCGATGGGGAGGGAGATGCCACAGACTGGTATCCACGTCACGAAGTCCACATCATGTGGCCTGATGTGGTCACTGTCTGGCTGGCAGGGAGGGAGCCAAGGGCACAAACGCCATGAGTCCAGTCTCCTCCAGGCCGGCAAACGCCTCTAGAGTTCTCCTGGACCAGATAACCCTGAAGGCAGAGGCCAGGGGTGGCCGCGTACTGCAGCCAGCACTGCGCAGCCTCCTGGGCACCACGCCCGGTGGGGAACGGTGCAGAACGGATCTTACAGACCCGCAGAAGTTCATCTCACCACCCTTGGGTGCTGCCGGGACAGAAGACAGGTCGTGGGGAAGCTGCCCCTGTACAACCACTGTCGTGCCACCTTTTAGAGGTGTAAGACTAAACTGCGGCTGGTGGCGCCCACAGCCGAAATCCCACACTTTTGAGAGGCGGGGCAGGAGGCGTGAGAATTTGAACCCAGCTAGAGCCTCTTAGTGAGACTCGGTCTCAACATGAAAAAGAAAAAAGGCTGCAGATGTAGTTCAGTGTGAAGGCCATGGGTTCAAGCTCTAGCACCACAAAAAGAAGATGGATGAAGTCCTGCTGTGGGCAGGAAGCAAAGATAAATACTGGCTCACAAAGCAAAAGCAAGCATGCTTGGCTGTCGCAGCTTCCACCCCTCTCTCCTCCCCAGGTATGGAAGCGTTCCGGAGCCTGGTTCTTCAAAGGCTTCCCCAAACAGGTCCTCCCACAGCCCATGCCCATAAAGAAGGCCAAACCTCAGCAGCCTGTCACCGAGCCTGCTGGTCCAGAGCAAACTGGCCCTGAGCCCAAGCACACTGCCCGGGCTCCAGCGCGAGGTAGGACGCCAAACCGCTTCCTTCTTTAGCACCAAGGACAGATCCCGGCCCGCTGATCTACCCGGAGGGTGTTTGAGACGCCTGTGTCTACCCAGTTAGTGGACAGTCGACCTCTGGACAGGGGTCTAGGACTGCTTTGTCCCCTTCGTGCCTCCCATAAACCTTTACCTTTGCACAGGAAACTCCGGCAAAGCCAGGTTGTCGAGAAACCTTCCTGTCGTCCCTGGTGAAGTGCTTAGAAATACAAAGGAAGAGCAAGTTACATACAATTGGAAGGGCCCCCCTCCACTAAAATGCTCCCCGGCGCCTAGGACGATTGGGCCCTGCTGAGAAAGCCTCCCTGCCCTGCAATATTTTTTCTATCGGCTATAAACAAGTCTGAAGTTGGACTAACTAAAAGTGAAAAATGGACTGAAATGAATTTAGTAAAAATTATCACTGCTATTGATATTATCACTATCACACAAGTGTTACTATTCAAATGATAACTAGAGAGGAAAACAGCAATTTTTAAAAAACAATCACAGTAAAAACATGCTTTACATTGGATTAGATCTCTCAGACTGACCAGATAAAGCCCTTGGGATAATTTCAATTAACAATAAGCAATCAAATCAAGTCTTAACGGCACCTCTGGAGCAGAGCACAGATTGTGATTCTGAAAGTAGGGTTATTAAGTTGAAGTTCTCAAAAACTGAAGCATCAGCCTGGTTCGGTAGTCCATGCTGCTAATCTCAGCACTCCGGGAGGCTGAAGCAGGAGCATAACAAATCCAAGCCCAGCGTGAAAAACTTTGTAACTTAGCTAGAGGCTGTGAAAGTTTTTTAAAAATGTTTTAAAAGGTCAGGAATGTAGCTCCATCTGAAGGCCTCGAGTTCAGTCCTCACTACTGGAAAAACAAAAAAATGAAACTAAGCACCCACCTGAGTCTCTACTAGGATGTTTTTTTCAAGGAACCTAGCATGTGTGGTGCGTGGCACCCAGAGTCATTCAATCAACACTTTCTTCCTGGCGAGGCACCAGTGGTCCCCACTCCTTGCAGAGAGTTGCCAAGTTTTCCACAGATGTGGCACCCTATAGGGATGCCCAGCTTCTACCGCTTCCACTGAGTTTCCAAGAAGCACCCTCTTTCCTGCTCATGCGTTGCTCCCTCTCAGCTGCAAACCTTATACAACAAAGCTATTCCTTCTTAAGTCAGCGTGTGCTTGTAGTTGCTTGTATATGCAGAGGGAATAAAACAAAATTGGAACCACAAGCTAGCTTAGGGGAAGATCGGGAGGAGCTTAATTTTTAAACTATTTTCAGGAGGGCCTCATAAGTAAATACTCTCCAGACAACATTATCCCCGTCCTCTCTCTCCAGGTGACACTGAGGACAGGAGGGGCCCAGCTCAGAAGCCAGGTGGGTTCCGCTGACTCTGTCTTAAGCTTTGGAACAGGAGTCCTCCCCAGCCCATTCCCCCACGGCTTTTCTCTATTCAATCTCCACTCTCCCCTGCAGGTCCCGAGCCGGCCTCCGTCCCTGGCCGAGGAAGCTATGGGCCTCCTGTGCGCAGGGCCTCGGAGGCGCGCATGACCTCGGCCACCCAGGACTCCGAGAGCTGGGACCATGGCCGCGGCGGGGGTGCTGGAGATGCCAGCCGGAGCGCGGCAGGTGGGAGAGGTGGTGAGTCCAGTTGGGCACTAGAAGAAACCAAAAGAACTAAGAGGGGAAGGTTTGCATTTGTTTATTCACTGGGTATTTGTAGGTGTTCTACAATGTGTCCTGTTCCAGGTGTTCTACTCTATGGCAGAGGAAAGAAAAGATTCATAAAATTTTGGTTATGTTCTTTCCCTGCTCTTAAAAAGAAAGCACGCACTTTTGCTTCACTTCCTCCTGAAAGCTGGGGAGAACGTCCCTTGGCTTTGAGCAAAGAAAGGACACCTTGTTCTGAAGAAGAGGTCTGTGCTCTCCCAGGAGGTGGGTGGGTCAGCGTGGTTAGGGTGTCAGTGACAGGTGCTGTCATTGTGCCCAGCGTCTCTGGCTCTCCAGGGCTGGGATCAGATGGCAACAGAGCCCACTGGCCAGAGTCCTTGGTCCGTGGACTTTGAAGGAAACGTCTGCTTGGTTGGGAAATCCATGTTTCAGAACCCCGGCCCTGAGCAGCTTTTTTGCTTTTACAGCGCGGGGCTGAGTCTGGGTCTAAGTCACATTAGCTGAATGTTTCGGTCTCATGTTGCATTCTGGTCATTTCTTCCTAAATCGTGGTTCCTGACTTAGCACCTCAGTTCCCAGCTGGGCATGCGCCATCTGCCACCCAGACCCCCTGCGGGACTCATGGTTTGTGGACAGGGAAAGATGGATTTCTAGATCTGCAGCCCCGGAGAATGCTTACTGAAGCCTTGATGTGAACTAGACACTGTCTAAGCCCTTAACATACATTATCTCCATGAATCCTTATCCTTGACACAACCCCAAGTCCAGGTCTGAGACATGTCATTCCCATTTTACAGATGGGGAAACTGAAGCTCAGACAGGTGAAGCCAGTACTTCCCCTCAGTTACCCAGCTGATATTTGGCTAAAATGAGAATTAAACTCATATCACCCAATTTTGTTCGCTTTTCTGTTTTAGAGGCAAAGATTTATTGTCAGTGCTTTTTTTATTTTTTGGAACTTGCCATTGAAATGTCCCTCTGTTTTCCTCCTGGAGCTTTATAGTTTCAGCTCTTGTTTTTGGTTCTTTATCCATCTGTATCTCTTACTCCTGTGGTCATTTTTATGTATACAGTTCAGCGGCGCTCAGTGGCACACTCTCACTGCTGTACAACTAGCCCAGTTTCCATCTCCGGAAGCTGCTCACCATTCTGAGCAGAAATCCTGTACCCATGAAACAATAGCGCCCCATTTTCCTTCCCCCCACAACTACTACTCTTCTGTCCATGTCTATGAACTTGAGTATGCCAGCTGCCACACCGAAATGGAATCATACAACATTTGTATGGCTTATCGCTCACTTTACTTAGCGTAACATTTGTAAGCTTCATCCGTGTTGTAACATGTGTCCACATTTCCCCCTCTTTATGGTTATGTAATATTCCATCACGTGGCTATACCATGCTGCCTATCCACTTATCCGTTCACGGGCATCTGGTTGTTCCCACCTCTCGGCTGTTGTGAATGGTGCATCTGTGAACATGATGTACAGATATCTTCTCAAGTGTGTCAGGTACATCCCTACAGGTGGTAATTCTGTATGTGGTTTGTTGGCAGTCAACATGCTGTTTTCCATGGTCTGTACGCCACTTTCCCATCCCCGCCAACAGTGCGTATCCTTAGCAACAATTGGCATTTTCTTGTTTTTTATTTGTTTGCTTTCTGTCTTCCGGTGAGTGTACAGTGGCCTCATTGGGGTCCTGGGGTCTAGGCTTGCCTTGTCCTAAAGGCCAGAGACGTCGGTCATCTTGACATGCTCCTTTGGGGTCTGTATTTCTTCTTTACAGAAATGTATATTTGAACTCTTGGCCCATTTTTGAAAGCTGGGTTGTTCTCTGCTGTTGAGTTATAGGAGTTCTTTATAGACTCTGGACATCAATGCCTTAGCAGATGCGTAATTCATGAGTACGTTCACCCTTTCTGTGAGCTGCTTTTCCTCTTTGATGCTCGGGTCACTGGACACACAGAAGTCTGTGACTCTGACGAAGTCTGATTCATCTACTTTTTCTTTTGCTTCCCCTGTTTTTAGTGCCATATCTAAGTCCTCGTTGACATAACAATCTCCTTTTATGTTTTCTTCTAAGACCTTTATAGTTTTTGCTGTTATGTTTGGGTCTTTGATCCACTTTGAGTTAATTTTTGTATATCAAATTCCGTCTTTTAACCGCTATATTATCTTGCTTCTTGAGGGAAAAGATGCTCAGGACATTCCTGAGCTAGACTTGGGTCTCCTGTCCCTCAAGAACCATGAAAACGTCCCCCTCTTCTAGGACCCCTCTACCCCTTCCCCACCCCGCCTCAGCCTGATCCACTGTTCCCTCTCCCAAGTCCCCAGAGCAGTGAGACTGGGGCCCGAGGCAGAGCTTACTGCGGTCCAGAGCACTGGCAGCCTCAGTCTCCCTCCCTGGTCTCATACCAGCTGGGGGGGGCTCCCTATTCATTCATTACGTCTCTCAACATTTGTTGAGCACATACTACAATCTTAGCTTTCTCCCCTTGTTTCCCAGTCTATGCTAAGATTCCTGGTTGGTTATAGGTCCTCAAAGGTTTGCAGATTTGAATGGCTATCTCTTTTGTTTGGTTTGCTTTCTGTTTTGTTTTTGAGACAGACTCTCATTATATAGTTCTGGTTGGCCTTTAACTCACTACATAGCCCAGACTGGTCTCAAATTCACAGCGATCCTCCTGCCTCAGCCTCCTGAATGCTGGGCTTATAGGTGTGCCCCACCATGCTCAGCTCAAATAGTTTCTTATTGGATTGTGCTAGAGATTGAACCCATGGCCTCACATATGCCACTGAGCTACACCCAGCCCATGAATGACCAATAATAGCAGTTGAAATGTATTGAGCACCCACTCTGCCCTGGCACGGGATTAAAGCCTTTGCATGTACTATCTCACTTAACCCCTCCATGGTTCTCTCGGGGTAGTTGCCGTCATCATCCTGCTCCCTTAGCAGGTGAGGCAGAGTGCCGCACATGCCCCAGGTCACGTGGGAGTCGGGGCCTGGCTGGTGTTTGAACCAGGCAGTTCACATGCACAGGCCAATGGGAGGGGCAGAGAGCAACTCAGCAGGGAAAACTCCGGTGAAACCACTTTGGTCCAGGCTTAATCCTGGGGTCCCAGCATCCACCCTCACACGGTGTGGAAACCCCATGAAAGGTGTCCCGAGCAGGGCTTGACCATCCACTGCTTCCATGCCCTGTCGTGGGTAACTCGCTACCTCTCCAAGCAGCCCATGGGCTCTAGGTGTCACTGGCACATTGCTCATTCAACAAGTGTTTATTCAATGCCCACTGTGTCCCAAGCCACCACCCAGCCACTGTCCCAGACCTTAGGTGCTCACGTCCAGTGAAAGGAGAAGCTAAGTAACCCAGACCTGACAACGGGGTAGTACAACCACCATAACAGACGTGACCATGAGGACAATGAGGGGGACCCCAGCAGCTGAAGTCCAGACTGGCAGCACCCCTAACAAGCCACGAGATGTTGGGTGAACTTCTTCGCCCTCCATGTTCCTGATCTGTGGAACAGAGCTCTGAGGGTGTCCGGCTTCTGGGGTTCTGGGGCAGAGATGGGGTAAGTTCTCCCACACAAAGTCCCAGGCACAGGTTAGGCACTGAACACATGCAAACTCCTTGCGGCAAAAGGCAGGCAGAGCTGTTGACTTGAAGTGGCACCTGAGGTTCAGAAAGGGCGAGTGAGCGGCCCAGGTCACACAGCTTACAAAGGAGGAGGCCAGAATCCAAAGCTGAGTCCATGTGCAGATGACCGGGTGGAGTCTTCCTGTAATAAAGTCATATCACATCTGATGTGCTGAATGTACAGAACACAGTGACCACTGCATTATACAGCTGTGTCTTCTCCTCAGCCCTCTGGGCAGGTGCTATTTTCCGCATTTGACAGATGAAAAAACTGAGGCCCAGGGGAGTAGATCTTTGGTGCAAAGTCACATGGGTGGAGGGAAGTAGGATCACAGAGCTTGTGCTTTTTAGCAAACATGCCATAGCTGGAATTTGCCTACAGAGCCTGAGTATTAAAAAAAGACAAAAAAAGATAATAAGAGACAGGTGCAGTGGTGCAGGCCTACAATCCCAGCTACCCCGGAGGCAGAGGCAGGAGAGTCTCAAGCCTGATGCCAGCCTGGATAACAAAGACCCACAACAGCCCAGAACATAGGCGTGCATGGGCGCGTGTGCAGTGTGAATCACAACTGCTGTTCGCCATCTTTGCCACACAGGTTTGAGACGCACTAACTCAGTCCAGGCCTCCCGCCCCGCCACAGCCTTGGGGCCCAGCCCAGCACCTCCTCAGCCAGGGCCACCAGGTACCTGCCCCATCCACCAGTGTATCCCCAAGTGTCCCCACGTGTGTCCCCAATTCCTCCAGGCCTCTTTTCACCCTAAAGAACTGCTGGACCTTGAGCAAAGCTGCAGCTGCTGCTGAGGCTTAAACTCTTCTGCAGTGGTGCTGGGACGAGCGATGTGGACTTAGGGCTGGGTGGCGGGAGGGGCAAGTGGGAGGAGGGCGCGTCCTGGCCCCGGAGGGAGGGGAGAGTGCCCCACTCAGGGTCCCCACCTTCAGTGTCCCGGAAGGACTTGGAGGGCAGGAAGGGCTCACAGCATCGGCATGAACCAGGCCTTTCTGACCCGCAGTCCACTATGGGACGGTCCCTGCAGACCCGGTAACCTTCGCACGGCTCCCTGGGAGTGGGGAGGGCCTGGCACCGAGTGTGGCAGAGCTCCCTACCATTCACTGTCCTTTTCTCTGTGCCCCTCAGGGCCGGCAGGGGGCGGCAGAGCAGCTCCTGGGCCTGCAGGATGCTTTCCAGACCAGAGAGCAGGCGAGTGTGCACTTTCTCCCGGACAGGGGGCCCGGGGCACCACCTCCCAGGGACAGAGTGGGAGCCCTGAGGCCAAATCCCCAGCCACTGTACTAACATTAGATTGAAAATGTCAACCCCGAGGCACCGGAGAGCCCAGAGGGCTGGCTCAGGCCCTGCCCCTCCACTGCTTGGCTGTGTGCCTGGGACAGCTGCTGACCCTGCCCATCTCTGAGCCTCCGTTTCCCTATCTGTAATGTGAGCAAGATATGAGGCCCAGCCTCATGGGGTGTGGGGAGTATTAACACACAAAAGACCTCAGCACAGAGCCGGGAATGTGTGCAAGAATCCCTGCATCATCTGTCATCATGGCTACAACATCCTCACTGCTTCCTGCTACAGATATCAGATCACCATTTAAAATCACCCATGTAGGGGCTGGGGATATAGTTCAGTGGCATAAGTGCCTGCCTGGCAAGCACAAGGTCCTGAGTTCAATTCCCAGTACCAAAAAAAAATGTAAATAAATAAAATCACCCATGCAATTATGGCATTGCCTTTGGGCATCGTGAGCCCCATTCTACAGATGGAGAAACTGAGGCTCAGAGACATTATTTAACTTTCCCAAGGTAGCACAGCTGAGTTTCAAACTCAGGCTGTCTGGCTCAAGTCTACACTGCTGCCCAGCCCTGGTGAGGCCTGTATCAGCATCTCAGTCACCTCAGCTGTAGGACATTGACCCCCAAGACCCCACTGCAGGTCACTAATTCTGGACGGGGTCAGGGAATTTGCATTTTGAAAGCTTCCCTAGTTGCTCCAGGGATTCAGCTGCCTCCTTCTCGTCCTCTCCTCTGTCCCTACAGAGGTGGCTACAGGTGACCCTGGCTATCCAGGGGCCAGTGCCCCAGCCCGGGAGGGGAGGACAGGCGGAGCCAGGGAGGAGCGAGCAGCACCACCCCCGGGACCCTATTCCCAAGCATCTGCCGCTGTCCCCCAGCCTGCCACCTCAGCCCGCCCGCCGCCCCCAGAGGAGGAGGAGGAGGAGGAGGCCAACAGCTACGATTCAGACGAAGCAAGTAGGTGCAGGACGGGGTGTCCCTCAGCCCTTGGGGTACCCTAGCCCCTGTGTGCCGGGACCGCTCAGCATGCTGGAGCTGTGGACGTAACCTCGTGTTCACAAGGCAGCATCAGCGTTGTAGGGAATGGGGACTATATGCTATAGTCCCTGTTGTAGCAAAATACACAGCATCAAAGTTACCATTTGAATCATTTTTGTTTGTGTTGTTGCAGGACTGGGGATTGAACTCAGCGCCTTTGTACTGAGCTACTTCCTCAGCCTTTTATACTTTGATACAAGGTCTCGCTAAGTCAATAAGTTCCCCAGGCTGGGCTCAAACTTGTAATCCTTCTTTCTCAGCCTCCCGGAGTGCTGGAATTACACATGCGCACCACCATCCCCAGCTCATTTTAATCATCTTAAAGATTTCAGTGAGGTGGCATTGCCTGCATTCCCCCGAGTTCATTCTGCAGCTCTTTGACAAACAGAACCCTCGTGTGCCCCCGTGATCGCACTCCTGGGCATGTACATGCTGCAGTGTTTTAGCGGGTATCCTCTAAGGGGGATGTTTGACCAGAATTTTAAGCCACTGGACCTTTCTGCCTGCACTTGTCTCCTCGGTGATTTATTAAGCAGATACTGTGTACCTCTCGGAGAATGGCAGGGAGATGGGGTTTCCAAGTGTGGGATGCAGCATGCAGGCAGGGACACTGAGCTACACAGATCTGGGATGAAGCCTGACACACTGGCGTGTCCTTGGCTCACTGCACACTGGGAAGTGGACACTGGCTGAGGGGCAGGTAAACTGAGGCACCTCCTGGAAGGTGCTTCATGGACTGCATGCTGTCATCCTTTTTCTAGTTTGCAGGCCTGGGGACTGAACCCAGGGCATCTGCCCAGAGATACATCCTCAGTCTTTTATTTTTTTCCCCTACTTTTAGCTGCCTATAATCCCAGCACTCAGGAGGCTGAAGCAGGGGGATCGCCATGAGTTCAAAGCCAGCCGGGACTACATAGCAGGACCCTGTCTCAGAAAAATAAAATTGAGATGGGCTTTCACTAAGCCTGTATTTTTTCACAGCGCTCCAAGCACAGGATGAATTGCTACTGTGTGACTCAGACATCTGAGGTTCTAGTGGAGACATGGGTGGCACGTGTACCCCGTGCCAGGGACTCTCCTGAGTCTGCTGTGTGCATCTGCTCATTGAATCCCCTTGGCAAGGCCAGGACAGCCGCGTGTCCCCTTCCCTTGTGACACCTGTGGAGGCCCAAAGAAGCTGGGGACTCGAGGGAGGGACTGACAGCCAGGCCTGGAGAAGTGCCAGCTGTCCCCTGCATACCCTGTGCTGTCTCATGGGCTAGGGGTCAGCAGTCTCAAGAGTTACTGCCCTGTCTCTTCAGCCAGGGCTATCTCTGCTCCAGAAATGCACCGGGCTCATTGTTAACGTGTGCCTGTATTTTTATTTTTTTAATTAATTTATTTTTGTGCCTGTACTTTTAATATGCCTGTCTCGTGCATATTGATATGCCTGTGTCCAACCTCCCCCCACACCTCTGTAGCAGGTGAACTTACTGAGCATGTACTAAGCGCCTCAAATGGTCCCAGACTCTAGGATGCCACAGCAAAAAAGGCAGATGAGCTGGCTGATGTACTGGTACTAGTATTCTAGTAGAGAGAGATCATTAACATTGAACCATTTCAGATCAAGACAAGAGCTCCTATAGGAGAAGAAATATGTTGCATGACCTGGGGGCAGCGACATTAGATGCAGTGATGGGGAGGGCTTTTCTGAGCAGGTGATGTTTAGGCAGAGATGTGGGTAGTAAGAAGCTGTTAGCTATGAGGGTGTAGAGGGAGAGCATTCGTTCGCTCAGCAAGTAAGGATGCATCTAAGCGTGCCCTGACTGGTGCACGGCAGGGACAGAGTCAGCACACAGCCCAGCCCTTGGCCCCATGGGCCTCAGTGTAGCCAGACAGAAATCATTCGCTGAGCAAGCACATAGATAATCAACTGATCACACATGCACAGAGGTGCTAAAGAGGAAGGTCTGCCAGGATGGAGTGTCCAGACCAGGAATAGAGTCTCCTTGTCTTCTGTAGTCTCCATGCTTAGTCTGGACTGGGCACATCATAAGAGTTTGTTGAATGACTAAACAAATGTCCTCTTGGTTCCTGTCTTACCCCTTCAGCCACTCTGGGTGCTCTGGAATTCAGCCTTCTCTACGACCAGGACAACAGCTCCCTGCAGTGCACCATCATAAAGGCCAAGGTGGGTGAGCACACTCGGGCGGGGACAGTTCCAGGGCTGTCTCCTGCTGCTGCCTATCTGTGACAGTGGTGGTGATGGGAACAGGCCTAGTGGATGTCTCTGTGGCAGGCCTTCCTCCGGGCACAGTTGCAGAGGGGTTGGACCTATCTGTGGCCACCTCCTGGGGCCCAGACCCAGCTCTGCCCAGGCCGGCGCCCTGCTGTCAGAACTAAGAGCTCCCCTTTCGCTCTGAAGATGTCCCACTGGGGACCCCAGAGCAGCCTGTCCTCCCCCCACTCCCGGCCACTTCCTGCATGCACAGATTAGGCACCTAC
Source organism: Dinomys branickii (assembly GCA_004027595.1). Taxonomy (NCBI): domain Eukaryota; kingdom Metazoa; phylum Chordata; class Mammalia; order Rodentia; family Dinomyidae; genus Dinomys; species Dinomys branickii. Next base: position 165,564 of record PVLD010001707.1, on the reverse strand, counting down.
TGTGTACCAGGCACTGCGTGTGTACGCTGCGGTATCCAGCACCTGCCCTGTAAATAATGCCTTGAAGTCAGCTACACCTTGACCCCTTTGTATGGGGGGCGGGGGTGGCGGGTGACTGTGGTCTCAGGAGTGAGTGTGAGGTCAGGACTAGAACTCAGGTGTCTCCTTCCCCAACCCTCCTTCTCTCCACCTTTCTATTTTATTCCCATCCTGGCAGAATCATCCAGCCTTGAAGGGGTGCTTACCGTGTGCCTGACAGAATTGCATTTAAGCTTGCCACTCCGCAAGGAGAGCCCTATTCTCATTCCCATTCCATAGGTGAAGAAATGGAAGCTCAGAGAGGTTAAGATTCCTTCCTAAAGTCACACAGCTCGCTTGGTAGCAGCACGTCACCAGGTCCCGACTGCCTGAGCCTAGACTCTCCCCAGTACTTGTCTCCCTTCACTCTCTTTGGAAGGGGAGGAGCACAGGGAGGATCACCAGGTGGGACAGACACTGGGGCTGTGCCCCTGCCTATGACAGCAGAGGCCCGAGGCCCTCATGCCCTGGTTGGCTTTTTTCTTGCAGGGACTGAAGCCCATGGACTCTAACGGCCTGGCCGATCCCTATGTCAAGCTGCACCTCCTGCCGGGAGCCAGCAAGGTACCATATGGCCGGCAGCTCTGCAAGCCTGGCCCACACCTGAGTGCTCAGCCCTGAGCCTAAAATAGCCCATCTGGCCCGTGCCCCCCACTCTGACCCGGTGGCAAAGCCTTTCCATGGCTGAGACCAAGGGTGGTCAGGGGCTCTGCTCCTCCCTGCAGCCTAAAACCAGAGTCCACAGAGCTGCCGAGGGCTGGAAGGAAGGCAGAAGTCCCGCTCCGGCCCTCAGCAGCCCCCAGGCCTGCATGGGCTCCCCACATGCCCCACTTCTCTCCCAGCCACCCTGCCCCCAGACCCTGCTCACTGCTCCTAGAAATGAGCCCCCTGCAGAGCTCAGGCTGCCCCTCACCGCGAGGTTTTCAGCGCACCTTGGAGCTGGACACGGAAGTGTGCCCTTCGGGCGTATTTATGGCTTGTGTTATTGAACAAGGGGATGCCCCAAGATTCCATTTCCTGGAAACGGGAGACTCATTTCTACCTCCCTGTCTCAATGGCAGACATCTCTGCTTCTCTATCTCAGGGGAGGGTTCCAGCAGGGGGCCGTGTGGGCCACTGATCCATTGGTCTGTGGCCATTGTCCTGGAGGTCCCATCCCCTCGAACGTGCATTTGCGGCCTACTCGGGTGCTGGACACTCCTTCAGGGAAAGCCACCGCCCACCCCAAAGCTGCTCAAAAGTTGGGGCTGAGGGCTGCTCCTGGGGAGGCGAATCTGACTGACCTCCTCCTGGGTTCTAGTCCAACAAGCTCCGGACGAAAACTCTGCGCAACACCCGGAACCCTGTCTGGAACGAGACCCTCGTGTACCACGGCATCACAGACGAGGACATGCAGAGGAAGACTCTCAGGTGCCCGCGGGCGGGAGAAGGAGCGGGAGGGGACCCACTCATTGGAAACACCTGTGTAAAATCCAGGCCGGGGGCACACACCTGTAGTCCCAGCATTCTGGGAGACTGAGGCAGGAGGGTTACAGGTTTGAGCCCAGTCTGGGCAGCTTAGCAAGACTGTGTCTCAATCGGTCAATCAGGACTGAGGATGTAGCTCCGTGCAAAGGCCCTGGGCTCAATCTCCAGTAGAAGGAAATGGGGGACAGGGGAGAGTGGAACAAATGTAGGCGAAGGTGAAGGTCAGACAGGAAAAATGGCTCCATATAGCCAGAGGTCAGGTCAGCGGTTGCCTGGGGGGCAGGCAGTGAGTGGAGAGGGTCCTGAGTGCCCCCCACCCCGTGCAAGAACGCTCTACTCCGGACCGGAAGTGAGGACCTACCCATGTGTGGATATGCGCGGTGCGTACTCATGTGCGCACATGCGCAGACTCGCCAGGCTGTGCCCCTGAAGCCCGTGCTAGGGTCTCCACCCTTTGGGGCAGGTGAGTCGCACTTCAGCCAAGCAGAAGTGTGACCCCTGGCCCAGGCTCCCTAAGTAAGCCCCGCATCATTCCGACCCCGGCCCACCGTTTCTTGCTAACATGGAACGTGGCTCTGGCACGAATTAGGAGTTCAGTATTTGCTGCCCTTTCTCGCCCCACCCCTGATGTCCTCACCAGGATCTCTGTCTGTGACGAGGACAAATTTGGCCATAACGAGTTCATCGGTGAAACAAGATTCTCACTTAAGAAACTGAAACCGAACCAGAGGAAGAATTTCAACATCTGTCTGGAGCGGGTGATCCCGGTGAGTGCCTCAGTCCTCGGAATTTCAGTCTGCAGTGGGGATGGGTCCGTGGGTACCTAAGCAGAGGGCTGTGGCAGCCGTCCAGGAGAGTGAAGATTTCCGATCAGAAGGTCAGGGCTGCATCCTCCTTCTCCTTTGACCTCCCAGTGTCAGCAAAGCCCTGCCCCTCCCAGCTCCTTGGCTCTAGCCAAGGGACTGAACTACTCTGAGCCTCAGTTTTCTTGTCTGCAAAATGGGTATCACAACAGTGCCTGCTTGTGGGATTGTTGTGCTTAATAAACATCAGAACAGAATCTACTGTGCAATAAGCATGTATAAACACAGTCATTATTATAGAAAACAATGCTACTATGTCCACCTGTCAGTCATGATGTCCACAGTGGCTAAGATGTGGCCTTTGCAGCCAGAGGCCCTGGGTTTAACTCCTGGCTCTGCAGATTGAATCCTGGTCTTAGGCAAATTCTTTAACCTCTGAGAGCCTCAGTTTTCCCCTCTGTAAACTGGGATAATGTGGGACCCACCTGACAGTGCCTTCTCATGCTTCAGTGTGGCTGTGTGTACAAAGTCTGAGAATTGATGTCACCCTTGGGTGTGGCACCTTGGCCTTAGCGAAGAACAAGGGGTCACCTGTGGTTCTCCCACTGGGCTGCACCACAGAGCTTACCAGGGAGTGTAGACACCAGGGATTTAGAAACTAAGACTGCAGAGGGACCCCTGGAAACCCCTGCTTGGTGGGGGATACAGCAATGGCATCTTTTGAGATAACCCAGCCTGCCCATGTGTGATGTGTGGGCCCAGGGTAGGGGACGAGTGGCCAGCTGAGGGTGGGCTGAGGGGTGGCCAGGCCCTGTCCTCGCAGCTCATACAAAGGAACCAGACACTGCGAGAGGAACCGCGGGGAAGGGCGGCTCCGCCTGCCAGGCTCCTCATAAACCCCTTGCTGCCCTAGGAGCACAGCCAGCTGTCCCAGCACCCTCTTCCTCCCCTGCTCCATGAGCCCAGTTGGTCAGAACAGTGGCCGGGCCTCCACCAGGGCCATCAGTTCCAGGATCTGCCCATCTTGCTTGATGGACATAGCCAGTCTGGGACACAGAAACAGTGGGACAAACGGGGGCTGCTGTGGCCCCAGGACATGGCTAATTGGCTTCAGCTCTTGGCCCTTTTATTCCTCTCAGCCCCTGCTCCCCCGCCAAGGACCTGCTGGGCCTAAGAAATGCTGTCCCCTCTCTGTGGACTCCAGATTTCCTCATTTGTAAAGCGGGGAGGCTGGATTTAACCAATGGTTTGCAGACTGTGTTCCCCAGAGCCTCGGGGCCACAGGCTGGGGGAGAGACACCCTTTCCCACTCTGCTCCTCGGTGTTTTCATTTGCAGACTGGGCACGGGGAGAGAACCCACGTTCTGAGCAGCAGGCGGCACACTCGCCTGCCCTGCTGCCGGCCAGGATTGTATAAATTGCAACCAGGAGGGGGAGAACAGGAGGCCCAGGGGCTCGGAGAGCCCAGTTCATGGCTCTGGGTGATGACACGAGGGAGGGGTTGGGGCTTCTTACGGAGCAAGGAACCCCATAAACAATGTCCTCTTCATTCCTTTTCCCCCTATCAAGATGAAGCGTGCAGGGACCACCGGCTCAGCCCGTGGCATGGCCCTTTACGAAGAGGAGGTGAGCTGGGGGTGGGGAAGCAGAACCATGTGGGGTCTGTCTCTTCCCTTCCTGCCTGGCCCCGTCCCTTTCTCGCCCTTGACTGCCTGCCTATGGGGTCAGCGGGGAGTGGCCTCTCCCCCCAGTGAGACCTGGGCTCCTCCCCACCTGAAGCCTCCGAGGAGGCAGCCGCCCTCTGACGCTGGATACCTGAGAGTTCCTTGGCTTCGGTTATGAAGTTCTGGTGACATCTGTATGAAACCAGTGCAGCGACACCTTCCTCCTGTCCTGGGGACACGGGCAGGCTCCTCAGGCTGTGTGCCTGACAGACAGAGGACCATATGTCCATGTCTTGTGCTGGGCTCCCAAGTGACCCCAGCATGTGTACCTGTGAGAAGATTGCTTGGGTCACAGGAGTCTGCAACCAGAGTCTGAGATCTGGCTGGAACCAGGGCCAAGGCTCAGACCTGGGTCAAAATCAAGGTTACTCAGGGCTCAGGATCAAGTTGCACGTGTGCTCGGGGTCAGGGCTCAGTCCTTCAACCCCTTTGCACCTTGGAGGTGTCGCTGTCCGTGCTGCTGACCCACCCAAGCGGGCTGCGCTCCACAGCGGTCCATCCTCCTTGCCTGCCATGCTCACAGCCCAGCCCTGGCTCTCCTAGCCCCTGCACCTTTGCCCCAATGCAGCAGGTGGAGCGCATGGGCGACATAGAGGAGCGCGGCAAGATCCTGGTGTCCCTGATGTACAGCACTCAGCAAGGAGGCCTCATCGTGGGCATCATCCGCTGCGTGCACCTAGCCGCCATGGACGCCAATGGCTACTCAGACCCCTTCGTCAAGCTGTGAGTCAGGGCCTCAGGGCCCGGAAGAGCCCATGAGGGTCCCAATCCTTGGAGAACCAGAGGGCTTCCCCCAAGTCACAGCACACTGAGACCCACGCAGCCTCAGTGATGCAGGCGCTAGAGTGAGAGGGGCATCCCAAGCTTTGGGAGTGTGGCACCTGCCACAGGTGAAGCTTTGTGATCCTGTCCCTCCTGGGGGCAGGTAGCATGGTCATGGCAACCCTGTGGAACCTTCAGATGTTGGCTGCTTTCCGTGGGCTAGCTCAGAACCCCACAAATGCTCCAAATTTAAAAGCTCCCAGGAAAGACCTGAGACTTAGGAGTCATTCCAGAGCCCTCGATCCTGGGGCATAAAAGACAGATTCAAGCATATGAATCATCCTCTTGCTCAGTGTTCTCCCAGGTGAAGTGGAGGTTGCAGTTCCATTTACCTCCAAGAGGGGGCGCAGAGCTCAAAGGAGACCTCATATACTGTGCGCGTACCTGATGCCCAAAGTGCTCTGGGCTAGAAGTGTCTCCGATTTTGTACTTTTTTGGGGTTGGGAATACTTACATCTCCATAATGAGATATGTTGGGGTGGTGACCAAGTCTAGGCACAACATTCATTTAGGGTACATCCACACCTTCTAGGTAAGTGTATGCAGCATCTTTAGCGCACCTGTGTTTTGACTGTCCCCCGTCACACGAGGTCAGGTGTGAAGTGTTCAGGTTTCTAAAAGCTTCTGAGTTCAGAGCACTCCCGGTTTTGTATTTGTGGATTAGAGATGTACAACCTGTATAAAGCAGTTAAACTGTGCCCAGTGCCAGAATTGTTTGCAGCTAAGTACCGTTCTGCCTTGCCCTGTGGCAGCAAAATGTGGCCATATCCATTTTCATGGATATGGTTAAGGACATGGGCTCTGGATCCTGATTGCTCTGATAGCCTCCAGCATTCTCTAGCTTTGTGATGCTGGGCTTATGATTTAACCTCCCTGGGCCTCAACGACCTCATCTGTAGAGAAAGTAACTAAGAGAGGCCAAGATATGCAAGAGACTCATTGAGGAAAGCGCCTTTGTCTCTTTTCAAACCCTGCCCCTAGAGGATTTGTTTCCACCCAGAAAACATTGAGCACCTGCTATGTACCAGGCCTGGGGAAAGAGCCTTTAGAGATCAAGAAAATGGTATGTGCAAAGGTCCTGAGACAGAAAGGCGAGTGAGTAAGGGGTGGAGAGAGGAACCTGGCATAAGATTTGGCTGGGATGGAGCAGGGACCCAGCCACACAGGGCAAAAGGCTAAATGAAGATTTAAAACTTCCCTGAGTTCTACCACCAGCCATGGCTCTTGGTTCAATCCTTTGGGATGAAGTGGTGGCTAAGAGCACAAAATACCAACACAGTAGCTCAGTGTTATCCCCAGCGGTGTGCCTGGTGCCTGCCTCAGGCCCCTCAGCTTCTGTGTATGCAAAGGGAGTGGCCTGCCTGAGGTGCTTGGTGCCAGGTTGGCACAAACCCGACGCTCTGATGACACTGGTCATTGTCAGTGTTGCTTTGCTTTCTTGTTTGCTCCTCTGCTGCCACCCTGAGGCCGAGAGTGGCCTTTGGGGTCATGGCAGGGTCAAGGCTGTCTTCCTTCAGTAGTCTGTGCATAAAACCTCTCCTGTCTCCTTGCAGCTGGCTGAAACCAGACATGGGAAAGAAAGCCAAACACAAGACTCAAATTAAAAAGAAAACCTTGAACCCTGAATTTAATGAGGTAAGGCCACCCTGCCCCCACTCACACTCTACGGTAATTCTTGTGAGCGAGAGAGGAACAGATTCCTACTAGAATCATGTGGATCACATTGAAAGAGCTTTGAGGCATAGATCAGCTTGCATTAAGGAGAGGGAATGAGTTCCTTGTCACCAGAGGAAATCAAGGCTCGACAAAAGCCCAAAGGTTAGGAATTCACAAGAAGGAAGCAGAGGTTGGAGGGAGAGTGAATTCAGTGAACTCGGATGCCCTTACCCACACGAATGCTCTGTGAAACTCAAAGGTGAAGAGATGAGTAGGGTTGGTGCATTCCTCTCCCTACACCCACCCAGGGCATGAAGGACCAGTGAGGCCACTGGGCACTGACAGCGAAGCCCTTCAGACTCCCCGCCACCCTGCCCTGTCTCCCACGCCCTTGAGTCACCCAGAATTCCATGTGGGTCCCTTTGTTCCTACTGCTCTCCAGACCATTCTTTCCCTCCCCAACAAACTCCTACTCATCCCTCAAAACACAAAGCATTACCTCCTGCAAATATGCTTCCCCTGCACTCCCACATGCTGCGTTGTCACTCCTGTCTTATGCTGCACCTGGATCTCGAGGTCTGTCAGACACCAGGGGTCCAGAGCCATCTGACAAATTAACAGAGGATGGGCTGAAGGGGAGGGTGGAGGAACAGATGAGCTCCCATCAAACCTAAAATACAGAGCAAGAAGAAACCCCGGGCAGCATCCTGGGAGATGCTACTTCAGAGCCTGCACTGCAGCCCCCAGCCTCACTGCATGCCCAGAGCAGGCATTAGGCAGGTTCCCAGCTCTGTGCCAGCCTGGTGCAGCCCAGTCCTGTGTTCTCCCTCCCTGGTCCTGTTCCTGAGATTCATGTTGGGTCAGAGTCAGCTAATACTGGTTGTTGTCTTATGTCACAGGGCGGGGAAGGAATCTACAGTACAGGATTTTTATTATTGTTTTGTTTTATAAAGAATACCCATATGCTCAGGGAGGACTGTGCTGTGTAAACAGAGCCCAGGGTTATCCCTGACCTGCTAGCTCGCCCTTCCACTGGCCACTGGACTCATAGATTTTAAATAAGGAGCTATTACCCACTGTCCTGCCCTCCCCTGGATCTGATCAAGTCACAAAATAAGATATCTATTCAAGAAAAATAAATATCCATTCAGCATTCTGGGAGGCTGAGGCAGGAGGATCTTCAGCAGCACATACACTAAAATAGGGGGATCTCAGGTTCCAGCCTGGGCAAGTAAATGAGACCCTGTCTCACAATAAAAAATAAAAAGTTCTGGGGATATAGCTCTGAAGGCCCTGGGTTCAACCCCCAACACCATACACACAAAAATAACCTCAAACCCAAATCCCAAATATCAACACCAGAGGGCTGGGCATATAGTTCAGTGGTGCAGCACCTGCCTGTCAAGCGTGAGGTCCTGAGTTTGATTCCTGATACCAACAAACAAACACGGACTGAATATCAACACCAAACCCCATACCTTGTAGCATACTGGCCCCAAAATGTTTTGAAATGGGGCTACTCAGTGTTGCTGAGCATGTAGAGAAATGCACACACTCCTGGGCAGGAAGCATGCCAGCCCAACCCCCGAAGGGAAGTGTGTTAAAGTCCTTCAAAAACTGCAAAATCTTTAAAACTCCACTTATTTGGGGAATAGGTAATATAGTCAAATATTTTAAAATTCCAAAGTACAAATAGGCATACCATCAAAACCCCCTCCCCACCCCTGCAGCCTCCAGCACCCACTTATTTTCTTCTGAAGCAAAGATACAATTTGTTTCTGAGATTTTTAGGTGTCTGAGGTGTGATTACAGTACACAGTGAATGTTTGCATTTAAAATATTTATCACGGGAAAATACACATTGCTGTGACTTCCCCTTAGAGCACCCCCCTGGCTTCAAACATACTTTTCCTGTTGTCCTCGCTGCTTAGTTCTTGGAGTCCTTTTTGGGGTCTTTTATGAAGTGTGGTCAAAAATGTGGTGAATACTGCTACTAAGCACCATCCAACAGCAAGGCAGGCTTGGGAAAACACATCAGTGTATCTTTATCCGCCAGATCTGGCAGTGTGCAACTTCTGGCTCTGCCCTGCAGTGCAAATGACCGTCAAAGGTAAACATTTTGAATTGATTCGGGATATCAGGGTAGCCACAACAGTGCAACTAAAGACCCTCACGAAAGAGGACGTCCAGAGCTGCTTCAGAAAGTGGCGAGACGATGGGATAAGTGTGTGCAGAGTGAGCAGAAGTATTTTGAGAGGGACTCATGGCAGTGTGTCCTTTACTGTCATCATCTTTTAAAATGTAAACATTAATCATATTTTCTGATCAGACCTTATATAGAGAATGCAAATGTATGTGTGACCCGTTTTCTTATCGTTCACAAAACGGCATCACAATATACTCACTGTTCTCCATCTTACAGTGTTACAAGCTCAGAAGTTCACTTCCTAGAAATCATCCTAAATAAACCATCCTGGGTGCCCACAAAGACTTCCCTGCAAGGATATCCTCAAAAACAGCCTGAGCACTCAGCTATGAGGATTCAGGCCAGTGGTGGCAAACCGACAGCTCACATGCTGCAGCCAGCTGTTCATTGTCATTGAAAGCTCTGAAAGGTCTGCTGCCCCTCATTTAGGCTGTGGTGTGGCCAAACAGCCATTAAATACAGTCGTTAAAACGGCGATAAAGAAAAGTATTAGTAAAATATTTGTTAATAGGCCATTGGGTTTGCCATAGGCTATGGAGTGGGCAAAGGGAAGAGACGTTTAAAATACGAAACAGTGCTGAATATATTGTATTCTAGCTAGAATTGTTTCGTATTTTAAAAACATGGATCAGCATGAACACTCAGCAGAAGATACTGACAGTGGCTGTTCTTGGGTAGTTGGATTACCAGTCTTTTTTTCTTCCTCCCTCATTTTGTGGTTTTGTTTTTTGAGACAATCTCAATATGCGCCCTCAGCTAGCTTCAAACTTATGGTGATCCTTCTGCCTCTGCCTCCCAAGTGCAGGGAGTACAAGCATATGCCACCATACACAGTTTGTTTATTTTAACAATGAATATGAGTAAGTTTTATATTTAGAGAGGAAAAAAATTTTTACAAAATCAGATTGTTTAGGAGCAAAACCACTCTGCTTGCTTTGACCACTTTTACCCTTTAAAAATAAGGGAGGCAAAGCCCTTCCAAAGCCCAGGAAGAAAGGACAAGGTCTCAGTCACCACCCTCTGGGAATCTAAGCAGGACAAGGACAGGTGGAAAGCCCTGCTGCCTCCCTCTTCCAAACAGCCTTCCCTGCAGAGGTTGCAGGGCTTCGCTATGCAGCGTGTTTGATGAAGGAGGTCCTGAGCCTGGGATGGAGGCTGCAGGGCGCCCCTCAGTGCAGAGGGCACTCACACACTCTTCCTCTGCCACACCCAGGAGTTTTTCTATGACATCAAACACAGTGACCTGGCGAAGAAGTCACTGGACATCTCCGTCTGGGACTACGACATCGGCAAGTCCAACGACTACATCGGTGAGTGCCCCCAACTCCAGAGGACCCCCCGCCCAATCCTGCCCAGAAGAGGAAGGCTTGCAGGGACACGGAGGGGCAGGCCCAGCCCTGGTCTTTCTGCAACCCTGCGGTCCCAGCCCTGAGTTGGAGCCTGTGACCCTGACTGTGGTCCCTTTCCAAGTTGCCTTTCTGTGACAAGGCTCCGCCAGCTGGCTTACTGCTGACCCCAGAGCCTGCATAGAATGACTCCACCCTAGCAGAGTGCGGTGTGGGGTCTCTGCAGAAAAGTGGTGCAAAGAAATTCCCCTTAATTTGCTTACAAGTCCACAGTGAAAATTTTTATTATCCTGGCCTCCTTCCAAACGTGAAGTAAGAGATGTGATTAAAAACAGGGCCAGGAGGAAACTCTGGACAGGGAAAGGGCTGAGCAGGAAAATGAAGGTGATGGTGGGTAACAGGTGCTAGAGAAGCGGGGGCGGGGGGCTGTTCCATGAGTGCACACTGGTGATACTCACAAAAGCCTGACAAACTAGACACTCAAGTTATGGCTTGGTGCTATAGTTGGGAGCCATGGCAGGTTCTTAAGGCACAGAGGCCCATGGTAACACTTTTGGGCCTAGGTTGGGCAACATCCGTTGTGACCTTCTGCTCCTCTCTCCCTCCCATGCCCCAGGAGGCTGCCAGCTGGGGATCTCAGCCAAGGGAGAGCGCTTGAAACACTGGTATGAGTGTCTGAAAAACAAGGACAAGAAGATCGAGCGCTGGCATCAGCTACAGAACGAGAACCACGTGTCCAGTGATTAGGACCGAGCCCTGGTCCCCACCTCCGTGTGCCCCCCGCCCGCCCCAGCTGCTGGCCACTCTCTGGTCTCTCCCCGTGCCGCCCTCCCAGCCCTCACTGCCCTTCTCAAGCCTGACTTTGGGGTCCCCCCACCTTGGGCATGGCTGCCAAAGACCGTCCCCTCTCCTCCTCCCCCTCCCTCCTCTTCCCCCTTCAGCTCCCGAGGCAGCGCCTCTCCGGTCCCTAGCGTGGAGCAGGAGGGCCGGGGTGCAGAGGCGCTTATGAAGAGCAGGTCTGTTCATTAACACAAAGGTCTTCACCATTCGGGGCTGTTTTGCTACCCTCCTGGCCTTGAACACACACACACACACACACCCGCCTGGGCCCTGTGTCCCCTCTACCTGTCCCCTCGGCTGTCAGTAGACTCACATCGGGAGCACACACAGTGGAGGAAACTTGGGGACCTCCAGGATCCCACTATCCCTCCAAACACACCCCCAATTGCCTGTGTTCAGGAGCCCCCCCCGGACTCCCACTCGAAACACATTAAGAAATGGACACACAGCGCACACAGAAGACCTCATGACCCCCCTTCCAGGAAGTCATCCATCCGCTCCTAGCAAAAAGTAATCCCCCCCAACACCTCCTCTCCCCGCTTCCCCGCCCCTAACTCTCCTCCAGGAGGATCCCCCTGCCTGGCCCGCCCCTCTTCTCCCTCCTCCCCCTCCCTCCTCCTCCCTGTCCCTTCTTGCTGGAGGCAGAAGAGCAAAACCAGAAGCTGGGTCTCCAAGCCTCCTGCCGCCCTCCCAGGGCCTCACCTCTTAAACTTAACACTGCTGCTGTCCGCATGGCCAGACGGCCTTGGGCTCGGGCGAGCTGTGGGCACAGCCCTGCACATGGCAGCACCTTGCAAGCTGGTGGATGCCCCTTAGACGTACTCTGCCAGCCCTGATTCGCAGAGGGGACTGGGGAGAAGACAGAGCTGTGGGTCCCAGGGCTCCACCAAAGCCTCACCCTCTCCTTCCTCTGTGCTCCGCCAAAGGAACAGCCCCTCATGCTGGGACCCGTGTCCTCCCTTGGGTCCCCTGTCTCTCGTAGAAAGTCTCCCCTGTCTCTCTGTCCTCTGTCTCTTGCACGCTCTTTTCCAAGTTCTCTGGGGGCTTCACATCATATCACGGGTATACAACTTTACAAAGGGGCAGGCCCTACTGCTGAAGGCTTTGGGTCCATCACGAATCAAGAGGAACGTAATTTTGAGGTTGATATCAGGCCATCTTCCATGCCCTGTAGGAGCGGTTTGTTTTTCCCAACTCCGAATAGATCTTTCCTGGTGAAAATCATCACAACTCATCCCAAGCCCCTGCCACGCGCTCTAGAAGCCATTGGACCCATACAAAAGCTCCTACCCCAAGCTCACGCCTTCTCACCTCCCCCTTTCAATGCCCCCTGCCTTCAGCTCCCCGCACAACTTATTGGAGGACTTGGTTCTTGCCTTTAAATAGTCATTTTATAACTATCAAGCTCTTCGCCTCCTCCAAGGTGGCCAACAGCTTCCTGGCCAACATCTTTCTTTGTGACCTTCACTTTTCCCTTTAGCCCCCTGTGGCGCACACTCAGCCGCCTCTCTGCCACGGCCCACCCCTAGGAGAATGCATGCCGGCTGTGTCGCCCAAGGCTGACGCCGGTGTTGGCACTGCAATGCGCATGCCCAAGCGTGCCGTGCCCCTGGCCTGGGAGCACGCTGTCCCGGACACACGGACGCACACACCCCCAGGTGCATGCCAGCTGCCCGCCGCCTTTCTTTGTGCTGATGTAGCCAACAATAAAGTAGGACTGTCCAGGCAAACCACGGTCTGCAGTCTCCTCGCTGGTTTCTAAACAGAGCACTCCTTGTGGGTGTCCACGTCCTCCCGTCCCCCTCCCACCCCGCCCCCAGGAAAAGTCCCAGTGGTTGGGAATCAGGGGTTGTTGAAGTTAAAAGAAACCACAGGACGGAGCCAGGGCCTGATTCAACCAACTCACTTCTCTTTTTTTTTTTTTTTTTTTTTTTTTTTTTTTTTT
>PVLD010001707.1:27813-152577 GCA_004027595.1 Dinomys branickii | reverse complement strand
CTGCTTTGGAGGGCTGGCTATAAGGCATCCAAGAAAGGACACCGATTTGCCTACAAGAGCCCAGATACCTGGGCTTCATAGTAACTCAGAGGGAACGCCAATTAGCCACAGAGAAAAAGCAGGCTCTGTGCCCTCCCAACCCCAACCACCCAGTGCCAAATAAGAGCGTTTCTTTGGGATTGTCAGATCTTGATCCCAAATCTTTCACTCATGGCTAAGCCCCTATGTGAAGCTATAAAAGGAGGTGAAAAAGAGCCCCTCCACGTGGAAACTAACCAGAACATTTAAACAGATCAAAGAAGCCTTGACTCAGGCCCCAACCTTGGGACTGCCAGGTATAACCAAGCCTTTCTTCCTAAATGCCCATGAATGATGGGGAATGGCCATAGGAGTCTTCGCTCAGATCTGGGGATCCTGACAGCAGCTGGTGGCACACGTCAAAACAGTGAGACTGTGGCCCTGGGGTGTTCTCCATGCTTCGGGACACCTGCTGCTACCACCTTGCTGTTGCTGAAGGCAACAAGCTGACAAGCTGACTTTGGGGCAACAATAGACCATTCGATACCTCACTCAGTTATAACCTTAACGGACTGGAGAAGACACACTGGTTATCAAATCTGAGGATGACCTGTCATCAAGGGCTCCTATGTGAGGGTCCCTGTATAACCTTAGAGACCGTGAACACTCTTCATCCAGCCACCTTTCTCCCAGTCAAATCAGGAGCCCCTCTCATGAGTATGTGGAAGTATCGGGTGCAGGGTTCTTGAGCCGGGGAGATCTCATAGATTGCCCCCTCTAAGACCCAGATATTCTATATTTCACAGATGGATGTAGCCTTGTGCTAGAAGGGGTCCAGCAACCATGATATGTAGTGATGACATGGGACTCTGTGGTAGAGGCCCAGTCTCCGTCCACCTGAACCTTAGCACAGAAGGCAGAGCTAGTGGCTTTAAAATCACACCACCTTCTGATCATATTCAATGGGCCAGGTCATTTCATTTCTCTGAGTCTCAGTTTGCTCATCTGGAAAAATGGGCACAACAATAAACATTTCAGAGATTTACCCAGAGATTTCAACCATGTTGTATGTGCAGAGTCCCGAACATGCAACATGGCCTTGATAAATGGCATCCTGTTTGCTGGCCCTACGTCTGGGCTGCCTGGGGAGCGTGCGTCAGGGCCGGTGCTTTCGAGGTAGCGCTGGATCACTTCTCGGCCTTTTGGCTAAGGTCAAGTGAGGTAGCGCTGGTGTTGCACAGGGGACATCAGAGCTAAGAATGTCAAGGGTTCCAATCCGTTGAGATGATCAATAGCTTATGCCTGTAACCCCCTGTGGTTTGCAGTTTTTGCCTTTAAAAGCCCTTTGTAAATCAAGCTCTGGGTCTCAGCTCAACTCTGAAACAGGGGTTGATGCTGGGGCCACTGAGCTCAGCTAATAAAAAGCACTACTCCAAATTCTAATTTGACTGTTTGGGAGTTCTATTCTTCACGGACCTGTCACAGGCCACCGGGCATCCAGCTAACAGCTGGAGGTGTTTACTGGGAGCGGGAGTTAAAGGCAGCGGCGAGAGGCCCGCTCTGGTCCACCAGCAGGACTGACAAAGGGGCGCCAAGGCAGCAGGCAGGCCATGTGACTAGCAGTTCCTGAGGAAAGCAGTTCAAAGCCACCCGCGGCTGGGGTGAGGTCAGGTGGGTTAAACATTGTCCAAAGGCTTCCGAGCTGGCTCCCTTAGTGTCCCACGAGGCTCACCAGGGGCGTTGGCTTAATGGGGTTAAACAATGGGCCAGGCCCCATGAAAACACAGGAAGATCGCATTTGCTTGGCTCTGGTCCAGCTTTGTTACATGACGTTGAACAAATCACCTCCTTCCCCTCTCTTGTCCTTGGACTGTGTGGGTAAGACATGAAATGTCATAATTCCCTAACTTAACTGTCAGAGCCACAAATATGCCCATTTCCCAATCATTCAATGAAGACTGAGACCTTGATGGAAGCACAGATGCCATACCCACTCTTGTGGTAACTCTCTCCAGTAACACAAGAATGTTACCTCTATAACTTCCTGCTTCTGCTTCTGTAAAGGGAACAAATAACTTAAAGTCACCCATCAACATATGAAGACATAACCCTGGGTGGACCTGGAGCTTTCCAACCATTTCCTCAATTCTTTATAGCTTTCTCTTTCTCATTCTTAGATTATTCTCTACAGCGATTTCTGGAATTTGCCTTTACTGTGTGTATCAAAAAATGCAGTGCTGGTTTTCTTTTACACTCATGGGTAGCCGTATGCTATAGATGTACCAAAAAGTGCCAGTTTCGTTAACAACTACAGTTGCCATAAGGACATCTGGGAGCAGAACAAATCTTTGACAAACACACGCTCCTGCTGTTGAGGGAAGAGAGTTTTGCGTGGTGATGTTTTGCGTGGTGATGTCAGCCCGTTACAGAGCAGAAGTAGAGAATGTCAATAACCTTAACAAATTTAAAATAATAGATGTCATTCAAAGAATACTTTTTGCAACAGTGGAATTAAACAAGAAATCATAAATGAAAGATAGCTAGAAAATTCCAAAATACACCAAGATTAAATAACACATGCTGAAATAATACACTGAGAAAAGAAGAAGTCTCAAGAGAGATGTGAAATTATTTCAAATAAAGTGAAAATTTTAAAACAATAAATATTTGTGAAAGCAGCCAGAACTGGTGTTGCACACCTTCAATCTCAGCCATTTGGGAGGCCGAGGCAAGAAGATGTTAAGTTTGAGGCTAGCCTGGGCAATTTAGGGTGGCTTTGTCCCCAAAATAAAAAGCAAATGATAACATGTTAGTATCAGTTGGTCAGTTGCAACGAATTTACCACGACAATGTTAATAATACAGGAAGCTGGGAGTGTCTTCAGGAGTACAGTGCTTGCTGGATTTGATCCCATGAACAAAATAATGATAATGGTGATGGGGAATTATGGATAGAAGAAGAGAGGTTTATGGGAATTCTGTATTTTCTGCTCAGTTATCTGTAAACCTAAAACTACTGTAAGAAATAAAATCTATTAATTAAAAGGGGAAATATGTAGTGTGACTCCATTTTTTTTTTTTTGAGGCAGGGTCTCGCTATGTAGTCCAGGCTGCCCTCGAACTCATGGTGATCCTCCTGCCTCAGCCTCCTGAGTGCTGGGATTATAGGCATTTGCCTCCACACCCAGCTTGATACCATTTTTAAAAAAGGAAAAGGGAACTGTGTTCATATGTGTGATGCGAATGTTAACACAGAAAAATCTCTGAAGAGCTCTGTACCCAAATGTTTGCAGCGGTAGGCAGTTTGGGGTTTTAGGACCCTAGGTGATCTTTCAACTTCCTGATTTTTCTAAGTTCTGTTTTGGTCTTTTTGAAACATGGCACACTTTGCTGCTAAAAATCACAGAACATTATGAAACAATTTTTTCAAGAAAAAAAGAAGAGGAAGAAAGAAACCCCAAAGCCTATTTTTAAGTAAGATTTATTCTGGAGCAAGTTAAAAACAGCACCTCAGAGTGCAGAACCTCAAGACTCTGTGTCCCAGTGGGGGCGGGGCTGATCTGCCGATCAGGAAAGCAAAGCTCCTCCCTTCCGAGGAAACGAAACTGATAGCCTCGGCTCCGCCTGTGGGAGAGATCCAGCCTCTCAAAGAAGACAGCAGCCAGCTCTGCCTGTGGAACAGATCCAGCCTGGCTGGCCCCAGAGGCGCTTCTGCAGCCGCTGCAGACACGAAGGCCCCAGTCCTCAGGACCACCGACATGGCCCTCGAAAGCACCGCTCCCAAGGATCTGGACAAGTTCATCGAAGATCATCTCCTGCCTGACACCGCTTTTCACACAGAGGTCAAATATGCCATCAACATGATCTGTGATTTCCTGAAGGAAAGTTGTTTCCAAGATGCCTGCCACTCTGTGCGGGTGTCGAAGGTGGTGAAGGTGAGCCGTTATGCCTGACGGGGTGGGTGGCTGAGTGAACAGCAAGCTGAAGTGGCACTGCCCAAGCGATAATAACAATGCCTAAGTCCTAGACGGAAAGGAGCTGGAGCAGTGGTGGTGCTCAAGCTCTAGCGACTATGCTTAGTACTGTATTTAGGGAGTTCTTGCTAAGGGTCCCCTGCTATTCCTCATATCTTTTTAGGGTGGCTCCTCCGGCAAAGGCACGACCCTTAGCGGACGGTCTGATGCTGACCTGGTCGTTTTCCTCACAAACCTCAGCAGTTTTCAGGAGCAGATATCGCACCGGAAAAAGTTCAACAAGGAGATTAGGAAACAACTGGAAAAATATCAAACATGTAACGCAGGAGAAAGTTTTCATGTAGCGTTTAATGCCCAGAATTCACCACAGTCCAAACGCCGCGCACTCAGCTTTAAGCTGAGTCTCCCCCGGTTCCCAGGGAGGACAGTGGAGTTTGACGTGCTGCCTGCCTTCGACGCCCTGGGTGAGCATCCCCAGCCCCTGGGGCCTCAGCCTCCTCTTCTAACTCGGCCTCTTTCTCTCTCTCTCCTACTTCTCGGCTGAAATCTATAGTTTGATCTTTGCCCAAGTATCTTATCATTTTAGCGCCCCTCCTGGGACTGAGCAAGGTCACAGTCCATACAGAAGGGATGTAAAATAGCAGATGGAACCAATACAGGAAGAAAGAAATTTCTCATAGAACATTTCCGACGGGTCACTGCCCAGCCCATGACACAGCACACGACCACTCCTGGAATGATACTGACTGCTGTCAAAGCTCCTGCCCCTCCACTGCACCTTACAAACAGTGAATCGCTCTCTGCCCCAGGGACAAAACAGACCCAGAGAAGGGCTGACATCTTGAAGTTACGGTTTCTACCCTAACAGGTCAGGTCACCGAAGACAGCCGTAGACCAGATCCCCAAATCTACGTCAAGCTCATTGAGGAGTGCACCTCCCGGCAGAGAGAGGGCGAGTTCTCCACCTGCTTCACCGAGCTCCAGAGAGCCTTCGTGAAGCAGAGGCCAGCAAAGGTGAAGAGCCTCGTCCGCCTCGTCAAGCACTGGTACCAGCTGGTACGGCCGCCTCCGCCTCTTGGGGACCACAGGCCCCATCTAGATGGGGAGCAGGGGAGGGGTAGGGAAGGGCAGACAAAGGGGGGTGAAGCAGGGGGGAGAGAGAGGGGAGATGGGAAGGGAAGAGGAGAGAGAGGAGGAGGAGATCTGGAAAGGAAGGCGAGGGGGGGCGATGCTACAGGAGAGAGAAGGAAAGGAAGGAGATGGAGGGATTTCCATGCTCCACTCTGGATGGTTTCTCCCACTCTACCTTCTGATGAAACAATTTTCTCTTAAGCTGCATCTAATTTCCAACTTGGCTCTTAGTTACACTTGTCATTTTTAATGTTAGAATTTCTATTTTATTCTTTACCAAGTCTGCCACGTTATTCTTTATGGCCTTTAATTCCTGCTATCTCACACCCATACTCCTTTGGGCACGATGCCCTTATTATTTTAAAATCTGTTCAATCAATCCATATTAAAAGCTTTTGCTAGTTTTTAATTGTTTTTTCCTGCTGGCCAGTGCCCTTGGTGTATTATCTCCCTATGGGCCTGGTCATGTACTTAAAATTATTTCTTGAGAAATAAAATGAGGCTCTCAGACTGCTAAGTCATCTGCCCACCATCAGACAATGATAAAGCCAGGATTCGAACCCACGTTAGGAAAACTCCAGAACTGGCAAAGTGTGGCAGAGCACACCTGTAATCCCAGCACTCTAGGAGGCTGAGGCAGGACGATCATAAGTTCAAGCCAAATATAGGCAGATTGGAAGACCTAATTTCCAATTTTTATTTATGTATTTTTTAGAACCAGGAATCAAACTCAGGACCTTGCACTTGCCAGGAAGGTGCTTGTGCCACTGAGCTATATCCCTGGACCTCAAATTTTTAAAATGACCTGGAGTTGTAGCTCAGTGGGAAGACCCTGTACTGGATCTTCAGTATTGAAAAAAAAATCCAGAACTCAAACTCTTCAGCAGGGTCATCACACTGCCCCTAAGAGGATACTTTAGCCTTTGTGGGCCACACAGTGTCTGTCACAGCTGCTCATCTCTGCTGCTCTAGTGTGAAAACAGCCACGGATGACCTATAAATGAATGGGCGTGGCTCTGTGCCAGTAAAAATTGTTTACAAAAGTAGCTTGGCCATCTGAATTAGCCCATGACAAGTGGATTTTACACCGAATCTGGGAACCCTGTTTTCCTGATTGCTTTTCCCCCTCTCAGTGCAAGGAGGAGCTTGGGGTCCCCTGCCACCACAGTACGCGCTGGAGCTGCTGACCATCTACGCCTGGGAAAGCGGGAGTGGCAGAACCTCTTTCAACATGGCCGAAGGATTCAAGACCGTCTTGGAGTTAGTTACAAAGTACCAGCTGCTCTGCATCTACTGGACACAGTATTATGACTTTAGAAACCCCACTATTAGAGACTACCTGAATACGCAGCTCCGTAAACGCAGGTAACTGCCCTATGGCTCAGCTCCATGCACAAGGGAACAAGCTCCCCTCCACTGTACAGCAGCAGCCCCTTGGGTATGGGGAGGGGCCCACACCCCCGCTTACTGAGCATCTCCTACTGCGGGCCACTGCTCTGGGCGCCAGGCGGCAGGCATTTGCTCACCCTTTACTGATGTGTAAACTGAGGTTCTGAGCGCCTCCTGAGCCTGAGCAGGAAATGGGAAAGAGTCTGTTCAAACAGAACAGAAAGTGAGTGAAACAGCTGGCACTGGAACAGCAGCAGCTATCGCAAAAGCTCTTGCCAGGAACTGAAAGCACGCAGCAGTGAACATTACTGTTCCTTTAAGCCATGTGCACATTGGCGAAAGCCTCTGTTTTGCTGCAGCCACTGTGCCGAGCATTTCACAAGTCTCAGTTGGTTCCTGTTTGCATCTCTGAGACAGGCTTGTTGGATGTTCACCTCTCCCCATTTTACAGATGAGGAGACTGAGGCTTCAAGAGGGCAATGACCTGCCCAAGGGCACACTGCTCACAAAGGGCAGGGGAGGGGCTGGGAGCTGGGTTCATGTTGAAGGCTCCTCTGCTCATGCCCTCTGCTCGCTAGGTGGTAGACTTAGGATACATCCCAGAGCAGGATTCGGCTGGTGCTCTTGTGCTTGCCTGCCCCAGGCTCCTGCCAGCACTCCCAGGACACAGCCCGGGTCCTCACTGTCCCTCTCTGATAATTCCTTCTCAGGCCTGTGATTCTGGACCCAGCGGACCCTACGGGAAACTTGGGTGATAAAAACCGAAAGCGTTGGAGGCGGCTGGCACAAAAGGCTAAAACCTGGCTGAGCTACCCGTGCTTCAAGTGCGAGAACGGGTCCTCTGTGAAGTCCTGGGATCTGCCAACAACTGGACAAAACAGAAATGCCCAGGCCTTGAAAGGTGATTGAATCGTGGGGCCCTAGGCTGACTTGCTGGTAGGAGGTGGGGGTCTGGTTAGAGCCCCACAGAGGCCATGGCCTGGTAGGGTCCACCTCCCTTCCCCTGGCTCCTCCCTTTCCTGACCACCCTACAGGAGCAGCTTTTCTCCTCAGCAGGCTCTTACACTGCACTGTTTTCTGCATTTGAACCTACCGGCCATGGACTGCAGCTTCCAAAACCAGAAGCCACAATGACCTTCTCCTCCTCTAAGGCCTGACTGTCAGACATGGTGTCTGAATGTCAGAAAGTGCCCCAACAGCTCTGAGACCCACAGTCACAGCTACAGATGTCCCCCGTGTAACGGGAGACCATGCTTACCTAAGACACGACCTCCTGCTCACAGTTAGCTCATGAGTAGGCCTGCAGGCTGGGCCCCATCTCACACCGTTGTTTTGATTGCAGGATTTTCACTCCCCCTGTCCAGAGCTCACTGCACTAAGAGTATGATAATGCATGAGAACCGCCACTCCTGAGGTTCCGATTCGGGCTCAGGTCTGCCCTAACACTTTAACACACATGACCTCATTTAACCCCTGAGCCGGGCTTACGATCACCTCGCCTTACAAACACCAGATGCCCAGAGAGGTGCACTCACTTCCTCAGGGGCACTCAGCTGAGGGGCGGCAGGGCTGGCACCACACATCCTGGACTCCAAAGCAGTGTTCCTTTCACGGCGCTAAGGGAATAGCTGTCTTGTCCCATCCCCTCTTCCCAGCTGACAACCGGGAGACCCTGAGCAGCCGGGTGACACGGGCCAGCACACAGCGAAGTAGGGACACAGGGACCCGCAGTTGGCTCTTTCCCTTCCAGGGAGGGGGCTTTCCCATGCTAGGGAATTACAGGTGTTGGGGTGGGTTCCCAGGAGAGCAGACTGGGTGTGGAGTTTTGGGCATGTGGGGTTTGGGGCGAAGGCACTGGAGCCAACACCCTCCCGTGGAGGGGAAGGAGGATCCACAGTGGCTGTTAGCCCTGCCACAAACAGACAAATGGCCACCAAAGTTGAGCCCTTCCCACTCTAAGCTTCCCAAAGGGGCTCACAGGGGAGCCAGTCCCCTGTCACCTCCCCAGCAGCTGGGACCTCTCGTGGCTTGCTTGAGTGAAAACAGGTAGCCAGTGCTCAGCAACATCCAGTCCCAAAGCAGGAAGGCCAGCTCCTGACGGGGTCGTGTTTTACCTTTGCAGTCTGAAGCAGACAATGTGGACTCGGGGGGTGTTCCGGCCGCAGGCGGGTATCAGCACGAATCCAGGCCCGGAACGCCTCCCGCCCACCTGTGCTCCGCAAGCTTGGGAAACCTGGTCATCCGCCCTCCTGTGACTGCTTGGGATATGAAGTTCTGTATTGAGAACAGCAGACCCCAAATTTGACCAGAGTGTTAGACAAGAGAGTGACACTCAGCCTTGATTTCCATCTGTGTCCCATTCATGGTCAATAACAATAATAAATATGACAGCAGGTGCGTGTTGGGTGTTTACGACCTTCACAGCACAGCATCAGGAAGTGCAGATGTATGTGTTCATGAATTCAACTGAAAAATATTTTTAAGTCCTTACTAGGGTTAGGCACTGGGAACACAACAATGAATAAAGCAGACTAAAGTCCCCATCCTTGGGGAGTTGACATTTTGACACTGGATGATTTATTATGACTGTTAGTTTAGGAAGGACAACATCTGCATAAAATTCAGAATTCCCACCCATAACCTTGGAGTTTCTTCTCATTTAATCTAGTAATTCTAACAATATTTTGTCCTTTTCCCTGCAAATGTTCTCCATGCCTATCGTATTTACTGCTGAGTATCTGTTTCGGCACTTTTATATTCAATACATTTTCTCTACTTTCATTCTGCATTGAAACCTCAGTTCCTTGAGGTTTTAAATGTTTTCCACGTTTTTATATTGGGTAATGGCATTGCATGTGATTTTTATATTCTGCATTTTCTGCTTTTATTAATTTTATGTACTGAACTTGTATTATTTCTATGGTCACAAGAAATAATAAAGCAATTTTTCTTACCAAAAAAAAAATATATAACTTGCAGAAGTGTTTTTCTCAGCTAAGCTCTGATAGGCCATGCAAATCTGCCAAGCTCAGCATAAGTCAGCTACCATCACTGTACCTGAATACCTGACACAGTCACTTAGGAAAAGGATAACCTTGGCTCACAGTTTTGGGTGGTCCAGTCCATGATGGGGGGCTCTGGTGCTTTGGGCTGTGGTGAGGCATCTTATCAGGACGGAAGCCCTTGCAGAAGGAAAGAGCTCCACCTATGTCCAGGAAAAGAAAGGAGGGAGAGACCAGAGTCTTGGGATGGCTTTAAGACCACACCCCAGACATAAAAATTCCCCTAAAAATCCCCCACACCACGCCCCACCTCTTAAAGTTTCCACCAGCTCTTAGCAGGGCCACCCCAGGGACCAGTGCTTTACACATGGCCTTAGAGAGCATTCAGAAGCCAAGCCATAGCCCTCAGGGTGCAGACAGCTCTGGGCCACCAGTACTGGGGCTGTTGGTTCAGACACAAAGTCATGAGATTTGGGAATAGAGGAGCAGGAGCCTCAGGAGGATGGAAATGACTGCATGAAAATCAGAACACGCGAGCAGGGACATTTCTGAGGAGAGAGAGAAAGAGAGAGAGAGAGACTCATGCTGGGCTCCTGCCTGCTGAGGAAACAAAACCAACTGTGGCAAGTAAATGTTCACTCAGCAGACAGTGCAGGAGGGAAAATGAAATCTTTGACTGTGACTCAGCTCTGTGCTGAGGTCCGCCCAGCTCAAGCAGGGTGTGACGCTGACACATTGCTGCCTTTGACCCCCCAGGTGGGTTCTTCCGGTCCCCTCCTGCAAACCCCACACCCCTGCCTGGGAGATGCCAGGCCCTACCCAGGCAGCAGCACTCAGGGTGCCCAGTGCCCCTGCCCAGCCTCCCTTCCCTCAGGCAGTCATGGCCAGAGCCCTGCAGCCGGGCTGCTGGCGCCCACACCCGCCTCCCATTCCTAGGAGATGGGGACCCAGGCTCAGTCAGGTGACCACTGTGAAGCTGGCGCTCCTGTGTCCAGTGGGGGTGCAGCTGCAGCCCTGAGCATCCTGGTGGGGATTTGTGGGTGAGGATGGGTTCTGGCCAGTGGCAGTCACCCTTCTTTCAGGAAAGAATCCTGAGCTTATTGTTATGATTATTCAAACATGTTTATCCAGGGGCTGATACCAGCCTTGTCCTGGACTCAGCACCGAGGATACAGAGGTGACGAGAGAGTGCTCAGGGCCAGTGTGGTTGGGAGACAGCGCCATTTATTACAGGCCTCATAAACACAGCTGCATTGCCCTTCTAATTACCTAGTGCTTTAGCTAGCAATAAATCATTAGGTAATTTAGTAGAGGTCTAATAAGTGCAGTGACAGGAATCTGGGGAAGCGCGGGGGAGCAAGCAAGCCAGGCCGGGGCACCAGGGAAGAGTTCTTCAGGGGCTCTTCAGCCAGGAAGAGGAAAGCAGGGGTGTCCGTCAAGTGAGGGAAGGAGGGCCACACCTGACAGGGGAGCAGCGGGAGCAAAGGCCAAGGGGCAGGGATGACTGTGAGGCCCTCGGGAAATGGGAAGTCCTCCGTCAAGGAGAGTAGCTTGGAAGATGAGGGGAGGGGTCACCAGACAGCCAGAGAGGTTGCAGACAGATTGGATTAATTTCCTGGGGCTGTGAGGAGAAATTGCACATGAAGTACCTGACAAAGTGCATATGAAATACACAGCAAAGTAACCAAGCAGGAAGTTGTGCAACAGAAACAGTCTCTTGCTGCTGTCGAAGTTGAAATCCAACATCAAAATGTCCCGGGGCTTCTTGCTTCCTTGTGGGGCTGTTATCTCTGCAGGGGGAGCTCAGCCTGGCCTTGGCTTCTTGCTCCAGCAAGCCTCCAGCTCCTGGGTCTCAGCCGCCCAGGTCTCAGATCCTGGGTCTGAGGAGTAGCTGGAGGGACCACACATACTCGGGTGGGTCTCTCCCCACCCTCCCGCCTTCATTGCTGGGGATGGAGCCCAAGGCCTTGCATGCGCCAGGCAAGCATTCTACCACTGCGCCACACCCCACCCCTTCCTGAGTATTAAATAGAAAGTGTTTAGAACCACATGGGGCCTCTAGTAATGGTTCATAAGTGGTTCTAGTCGTGCTTCATCTCATTTTACGGATGAGCAAACTGAGGCTCAGAAGAGGACTGCGGTTGGCTCAAGCCAGACACAACCCAAGGTCCTCTCACTCCACAGCCCTGGCCTTTTTACCACCTAAAACTCTTGCCTGCGTTATGGAGACAGCAGAACTCAGGCCCAGAGAAGCCCAGTGATTCCCCTGAGGCCACCAGGCAAGACAAGGGCAGCTGCGAGATCGAGGGTCTCCTGACGGCCAGGGTGCAGCTGCCCCTGCCTGAGCAAGGGTGGTTGGCTCCCCTGATGTGCAGACATTGGTGGGCAGGTGAGGAGCTGGCGCTACACACAAGCATCCTCGTTATCCCGGTGCCCGCAGCTTCCAAGTTGCCTCGGGAGGCGGAAATCTCATCAAGGAAAATGCTCAGTAAACGACTTCGCAAACTAACTGTAGCGCCTAGCGCTGCTGGAGAAAGAACCGAGGGAAAGAGAAACCGGAAGGAGAAGGAGGAGGAAGAGGTGCAGGGCGAGGAGGGGACGGGAGGAGGGAAAAGGGGGAAGGAGGGGAGGGGCGAGGAAGAGAAAAGAGGAGGAGGGAAAGGAAAAAGAGGGAGAACCGAAACCGAAAGCGGAGACACCGCGGGTTTCCTTTTCCCGAGGCGGCGCTCCGCACTGCCTCCCGCCCACCGGTCTGCCGCTGCTGTCCTTGTCGCTATGGACCTGTACCGCACCGCAGCGCCTGCGCTGGACGCGCTGGTGGCCCGCAGCCTGCAGCCGGAGCCCGAGTTCGTGGGCGCCGCGCGGCGTGCTCTGGGGACCCTGGACGCCGCCCTCCGGGAGCGCGGGGGCCGCCAGGGGCCGAAGGTGCTGAAGACAGCCAGGGTGAGCTGGCGCTGGCGGAGGTCAAGATGCCCCGCAGAGTTCAGCACAGACCCAGCTGCAGGGACTCTTAACGCCCAAGGGCAGATGGGGAAACTGAGGCACGGTAGTGTGTCTAGGTCTGGAAGCCGTCCAGCCGGGAGGGGAATCCAAAGCAGGTCCTCTGACGCCTGCCTCTGTGGTCCCAAGGGCTGCCTGTTCTTCATTCACTCATTCAGTCAGTTATTCAGACTGGCCCTCACGTTCTCCCTGCTGTCACTTAGGCACCATGTCACACTGCCGCTGTGACCTCTTGGGACGCTCACAGGCTCAGAGAATCAAGCTGCCTTGGAGTAAACTCGGGTGTCCCAGGGTGGATTTGGGGAACCTGGCTGTGGGAGGTGGTAGGTGGGCTTGGGACCTGTCATGAGAAGTGGCCTCTGGGCCCTAGCAGGGGACCTGGGGAAGGAGGAGAGACTTGGGGCTTAGATGTGAGGATGTGTGGATGGGAGGGATCTGAGCGGAACAAGAGTTTAAAGGTTTCTCAAGCCCTGGCATCCATAGCTCCCTGGGAACCTGGAGGGGACCTTATGGCTGAGCGCCGGAGGCTCGGCAAAGGTGGCAGACAGTGTTGGGGTGGGCTTCCACCGAGGGTGCGCTGGGTGGTCTAAGGGTGCCTTCCCCAGCCAGAGGGTCCCTTGGGGGATGGCTTTTGCAGGGCCGACTGGGCTGAAGGCCAGCCTGGGGCTTTCAGCTGGACCAGAAAGCAGAGGAGGGCATCACAGACCTTTGGACACCCTCCACAGCCCCATCCCCAATCACCACCACCCAAAAGGTTTCCAGACATGGCCAGAGTCCCTTGGGACATGAGAGCCTGCTCTCAAGACACAGTTTTAGCCTTGCCCATGAAAGTGTGCCAGGGTAAAATGACACAGTGCCCCACGACCAAAGAGAAAACCAGGACAAAGCCTTCTTTAAACTCCTCTCTCTTTTTTGCATAGAATTTTAAGTAAATCCATACATGGAAGAAAAAAAAGAATGGGGATTTGGGGGTGATTTCCTGAGTCCCCTCTCCAGGGTTTGGTGTGTGACTCACTTGATTCCCTGAGCCTCTGTCCCTGTATCCGCCGCCCTATATAAACACATCAGGGCCATAGTGTGTTGGAAGCCAGATCCAAGGTGTTAGAGGCCAGGAGTTTCCTTCCCACATCCTGGGCTGAAAGCTTTGCAGAAAGAAATGCTGGCTTTCAGAGTGGTTTCGGAAATTCAGTAAATCACACCAGTTCTATACGTACCCCAAGCAGAGGGCATAGATACATGGGGCACTGCAAAACAGAGTTTGTTGTATCTAGTTGTACTTTTGTAAAGGTTGACTGCCAACATTAAAAATTCAGGTTTATTGGTTAAAATTGCTTCTCTTGAAAACTCTGACCTGGCTGCCCCAGGCCTACCTATGCTTCTGCACAGCATCAGAAGCTTCACCAGATGGTCCCCACTCAGCTCACCCAGGGCTCAGCACAGCCCTTGCGGGATTAGAATCGGTGTTTTTGTCTTCCCAGGGAGGCTCCTTTGGCCGGGGCACAGCTCTCAGGGGTGGCTGTGATTCTGAAATTGTCATCTTCTTCAACTGTTTTGAGAGCTACCAGGACCAGAAGGCCCACTGTGCTGCCATCCTGGAGGAGATGCTGCCCCTGTTGGAGGCCTGGCTGCAGAACCCTATCCCGGGTCTGAGCATTCAGCTTCCTCCACAGCGCATGCCTGGGGTCCTGCAGTTCCGACTGGCATCCAAAGACCTTGAGAGCTGGATGGACGTCACCCTGGTGCCCGCCTTTGACGTCCTGGGTGAGGGGTCCCTGGCCCATTGCAAGGTTAGGGGGCAAGACCGTCATCCAGGTCTGGGCCCCACTGGGCAAGCCTCTGTCCCTCCTGGGCCTCACTTTCTTGACTGCACATAGGGCAGCTGGAACAGACAGGAACCAGGAAAGCCTCCGTCTCCCACCCCATTCAGGGTGCTGATGTCAAGAGGCTTGGTCCTTTGGCCACCCTCCTGCTGCTGTCCTGCTCGGCCCTTCCAGAAACAGCCCAGCACAAAGGCTGGCCCACTCCTCAGGTGGCTGGCAGCTGGGCTCTGGGACAAAACCCAAATCTGAAAAACCATATCTTTTATCTTGAAAGCAGTAATACAGTTTTCACATTCTCCTTTAATATAAAATATGCTGCATGAGGCAGACAACAGGAGTGTATTTTATGGAGCTGTTGGAAGAATCAAAGGCAGTAATACACGGGGCTTAGAAGAGTCCCTAGCACATGAGAAGGTGTATGTGAGTCTCTCTCTCTTTTTATTTATTTATTTTTTTTTGAGGCAGAGTCTCGCTAAGTGAACTTGTGACCCTCCCGCCTCAGCCTCCTGAGTGCTAAGATTATAAACACATTTTACCATGCCTACCTAGCCAAGTCTTTGCTATCATTATTTGTTATTGCTATTATTTTTATTTATCTTGATGTTCCTGGGAGACAGCCATCTCCCCCTGTACCTGGTACATGGCAACTGGTTTCGGGACACCTCAGGGGTTACCAAAATCCACATCCTGCTGTGAGTCCACCTTACATCACTTGTAGTTTATTTAGAACACCTAAGAGCAAGTAAACCTTACATAAGTGCAATCTGTGTCATTTAAAAGCAGGGATCAGTCCTGATCAATACTGCTTTAGGCAATTTCATCACAAATCCAGACGTGGACCCCGCTGCACATCTAAGCTATGAGGTGTGATCACCATCGTATCTGCAGCCCACTATGGTCCGAAACTTCATGAAACACCCCTGCCCGGCATTCTTATGAGAATAATGACAAGGGGAAATGCGTGTGTGTGTTCAGCACAGATGCCAGTGTTTCCCAAATATTTCTGGTCTGCAGTTGGTGGAATTTGTCTATACAGAGGGTTAACTGTAGCGCTTAACTATTCCAAGAATTTGACACTGTAGGGCTGGGGTGGGGGTACAGGTAAGACTTTCAACACGGTTCCCAGCCCAAAATGTACTCACTGTCACCTGCTGAAGATCCGCACTTCTTGCCTGGTACTCCCCAGGGACATTTTACCCCCTCAAGGCACTGTTTATGAAAGGTTTGTACAGTGGCATCTTAGCACTGCCAGAGGAAGGACCTGGGGTGGCAGGTACTTCTGGCAGCTAGAAGCATCGCTCTGCTTAACCAGCCGGCAATCAGCCAGCCACCCTGCTCCCAGCAGCCTTGGGGACTGCCTGCCGCTTGGGAGGGAGGGACCTTCCCGCTGCCTTCTGGGATGCAGTTACTTCCTTGAGCATCCTGAGAGACTTCAGGCCCTCCTCCTAACCCCCTAATTTCATGCTGCCAGCTCCCCTCCTGCTGTTTCCCACCCAGGCTGGGCTCAGCACTGACCTTTCCCTTCGTCCTTACCCCTGGCACCCTCTTGAACTCATGGTTCTTCATGCCCACAGGCCAGCTCATCCCTGGGGCCAAACCCAAACCTCAAGTCTACACAACCCTCCTCAGCAGTGGCTGCCAGGGGGGCGAGCTCACTGCCTGCTTCTCGGAGCTGCGGAGGAACTTCGTGAACACGCGCCCAGCTAAACTCAAGAACCTGATCCTGCTCATAAAGCACTGGTACCACCAGGTGAAGCTGCTGTGTGGGAGGGTCCCGGCTCCAGATATGTGACTGTCTGCCTTGTGCTTTCAGGATAATGAAGGTGTTTTCTCGGATAGATCTGTTCATGTTCTTTCTGGGAAGCTCTCTTCCTATTTGTCCATTCGTGCCTTGCTTAGCTGTCTTACTGATTTGCTGCAACTCTTTATATATTGTGGATGCTCATTTTCCTTTACTCGATAGAATACAACTCTAATCTCCCAGTCTGTGGCTTATATTTTTGCTTTAAAGTTCATTCGTCAGTGAAAATACGTAAATGTTGGTGTCGCGAGATGTAGTAATCTTTTTCTGAAATGAGTCCTTTTTGTGTCTGTCTTAAGAAGTCTTTCCCTATCCTAAATCATCCTCCCATGTTGTCTTTCTAAAATATTGCTTTTCATAGCTAAGACTTTGACCTTCTCATATGAGGTAACGTAGAGCTTAGACACTTCCTGCCCAGCCTCAAGAACCCACATCTGCATTGTTCTTGCTTGTTGATAGGTTCTGTCCAACATGTGCCTACAGATGAGGGAACGAGCGTCCCTGGAATCTCAGGGCACATATACCACTCATTATAGGCCAGTCTGGGTATGAGGAGAGCCTGGGTTCCATTTCTGCCTTAGACACTGACTTGTTGTGTGACCTTTAGAATGGTCTAGCCTTCCCTGGGCCTCTATTTCCTCCATTTGTGCATAAAGGAGTACACGAATCTATGTCTTCCTCTGGCTCTTCTGAGGTAAATAGGATGCTCCAGGGACAGGAAGTGCGAGCGGCCCAGTACTTATTAAAGGGGCAAACTATGGAGCTTCTTTCCTGGGTGCTGGAAGGGTTCTACCGGGACCTGGGTGGGGACACATGTCACAGCTCCAGAGAGGGTGTTGGGTGGAGGGAGCTGAGCCCCATCCTGCTGGACACCTCTAGCCAGGAGGTCACCTCCTAGCAAGTCCCAGTAACCACGCTCGGACACCGCAGGCAGCCTGGGCACTTTGGCCATGCAGCCCTCCCTCTTCCATGCAGCCCCCCTGGGATATCCATGCAGCCTCCATGCAGCAGAGTCAGAATCCTGTGTCAGGATGGGGCTGGTGCAGGGCACTGGAGGAAGAGTTTGAGCTTCTCTCCACACTGCCCTCTGCTTCCTGAGGGCTGGAAACTCATTCCTTCCCCGTAAGGGGCAAAGCCCCAGGCCAGCAGCCAGGACAGATGAGAAATGCTCTAGGGCACGTGCAAGCACAGGGGGTCCCCGCTAGGGCACCAAGAGCCAGCGGAGCTCTGCAGAATGGCTTCACATCATGCTGAGCCCTGTCCTGCCTATCCCAGGTGTGCCCGAAGGAGGCCAGGAGGAAGGCGCTGCCTCCCGCCTATGCCCTGGAGCTACTCACCATCTTCGCCTGGGAGCGGGGCTGCAGGAACCCTGCCTTCAGCCTGGCCCAAGGCTTCCGCACAGTACTGGGCTTGATTGAGCAGTACCAGCACCTGTGTGTTTTCTGGACCGACAACTATGACTTGGAGGATCCTGTGGTTGGGAAGTTCCTGCAGCAGCAGCTTGAGAGATCCAGGTAGCTTCCAGGACCCCACGGCTCTCCTGGCCCTGGGTCCTGGGGAGCTGATTAGCAAGGAGAGCACAGGGCCTGGCTGGGGAAATAAAATGCTGCAGTTTCAGGCCCAGATGCACTTTAGATCTGCCTGAGGGAGGCTACAAAAGTATAATGATGCCGAGGGCGTGTATTTTGTGTGTGACTGTTTTACTGATATATAAAACACACAGACCTGTAAAAGTGACGCCCCCACCACTGCAGAATACTGCCAGCACCCTCTCTGCCAGTGATGCCCCAAAGATAAGCCTATTCTAACTTTTATAACTACAGTCTTTCCTGTTCTTAACTTTTAACTACATGTAGTTGTACAGCCAAATGTCTTTCTTGTCTGGCTTCACTTTCTCCACATTAAGTCTGTGTGGTCTATCCAGATATTTGCATGTGGCTGTGGTTCAACCCTTTTCATTGTTGTATAATATTCCATTGTGTGAATCTTTCACTATATGAGTTCTACCCAACTGATGATGGGGGTCTGGGCTGTTTCTGGTTGGGATCTGTTACAAACACAGCTGTTGCAAATGACTAGTCTTGTGCATATTTTGGATGTGTATGCATCAAATGGTTTAGGAATGAAATTTCTAAGCCACAGGGTATAAGTCAGGGTCCTTCTAGGCCAGGCTGTCTTATGACTCTAATAGGATCAGGGCTTCAAATTAATCTCTACAGCAGGCCGAGAGTGGGCATTGTCATCCTCATTTTGCAGATGGGGAAACTGAAGCTCAGAGCAGGTCCACTGTCGCCCTGGTCACGCAGCTGGACAGTGCAGGCTTGGGGTGGAACCAGCACTGCTGAACTCCAGAGCCCCTCTCTGACCAGAACCTCTTCTCTCGGGAACTGCAGGCCTGTGATCCTGGACCCAGCTGACCCCACATGGGATGTGGGCAATGGGGAAGCCTGGCAGTGGGACGTGTTGGCCCGGGAGGCCGCATCCTGCTATGACAACCCATGCTTTCTTCAGGCGACCGGGGACCCTGTGCAGCCCTGGGAGGGGCCGGTGAGTGAGGGGCTCCCCGGAACCTGTGGGTCTGCACATACGTAGTTTATGTGCTCAGTGTTTCCTGTGCACCGGTGCCGTGTCAGGGCCCAGTGATGTGGGTCAGGACTGTACGGCAGGGGCAGCAGGCTTGTCAGACATCCCATCACCCAGGGGTGGCGGCTGGCGGGAAGGGGCTCCCCACCCTGCCATAAGTTGTCCACTGCCCGGGCTTTTCCTTCCACTGCAAGGAGGGGGACATTCCCGCAGTTTGTCCCCACACCTCCACAGTGGTGCCTTGTCCTTACCTGCAGTGAGCCTCCACGTCTCTGTTCCCCACACCGAGCCTGAATCACCCAAGTGTGCGAAGGGAGGAGGCCATGAAGGAGAGTTGGATGGGCACAAAAACCTGTGCATCCACTGAGGCACCTCCTCCCACCCCCTTCCAGGGCCTGCTGCGTGCTGGGGGTGCAGGTGTGCACCACCACATCCATCCAGACCTGGCCCGGGGAACCCCTGAGGACAGCAAAAGCCACAATGGCATGCCCCTAAGGGCAGGGGACAAGCCGCCGCCATGCACAGCTTCTGCAGGTGCCACCCCCTGCGGGCTGGGCATGGCCCCCAATCTGTCTCAGGTCCCCCCCAAAGAGCTGGACCGCTTCATCCAAGCCCACCTGAAGCCCAGCCCCCAGCTCCAGGAGCAGGTGAAAAAAGGCGTGGATCGCATCCTCTGCTGCCTCCGGGAGCACTGTGTCCACAAGGCCTCAAGGGTCAGTAAGGTGAGTTGGCTGGGTGAGAACATGGATGGGCCCCTCTTAGGGGCCACAGCAGGAGAGGAGGGGTGGCAGCAATGCCGCTGAGGGATGGCACATCCTCGCAAGGGTGGTTTGCTGGCTGCAGGTAGACAGGTGCACCTTGCCTTACAAGGGGCCCCCATCCTGATAGACCCAGAGGAAAGTGAGGGTGCATGTTCCCTACCTACCCTCCCAAGCATCAAAGCTTAGCCTTGCCTGTGTGCACCCAAATGGCACATTAGCCTGCAGCTGGGCAGAGTTGCCCAACAGAGCTGGCTTCCGATAAAATGTCAACCATCTCATGTCGTGAGAAAATCAGAATGGCTGTAGGCTGGGCTTTTGCACCACTGTAAGGAGCTAGCGTAAGCCAAAGGCTGGCTGCATGTTTAACTGCAGGCTTTGCTTTGCCTTACTTTCTAGTAACATGGGAGGGTGTGCTCTCGGGGGCTGCAGGACTGGGCCCCGGCTCCCTCTGACCCTCACTGATGTCAAACTGGGGCCACTGGGCACACAAGGGCTCTGGCCAGACTCTCATCTCTGGGAATGCTCCTCCTCCTTAAACCCCTGGTCCAGTGTTTGCCTCTGACCATGTAATTAATGTAATTAATTTAAAGTTCCCATCACCCCACAGGCATGTAGTGTCTCTCAGGAATTCCTGTTCACCCCGTACCTCCAGCCCCCATCCCCAGCTGAAAGGTGCCTTTCGGGAGGACAGAGCCCTGCACCCACTCACACATATCCAGGTCCATGTCAGTGCTCAATACGGAGTTGTTGCAGGAATGAATCAATGAATCTATTGGATTCACTAATCACTGATTCACACAACCCACATCTGCAGGCCCCTTGGCTCTGGGCCCCCATTTTTACATCTGTTGGTCCAGACATGCAGCAGGTGCTGTAGATGCTGGCTGACAATGTCTGGTTGAGGACCTTACTCCACCCTCCCAGGTGTCCATGGCTGCACATTGGTCTGATTTGCTTGGGCTCCTAAGGATCAGAGGTCATAGGTCCCATGCAGCCTGCCTCTTCCAGGTGTTCCCCAGACCTGATGTCAGCAAGAGAACCATTTCTGGGGTGCAGGTCAGGATACAGTTGACAGGATCTGAGGCTGACCTTGGGACCCAGAGGGCCCCTGGTGTGAGCTGCTGTCCCTCCACAGGGCGGCTCATGGGGCCGGGGCACCGACCTAAGGGGTGACTGTGACATCGAGCTCATCATCTTCCTCAACGACCTCAGGGGCTTCAAGGCCCAGGGCCCTCAGTGTGCGGAGATCCTGGCTGACATGCACGCCCAGCTAGAGCTCTGGTGGCAAGACCCGGTCTCTGGCCTCAGCCTCAAGTTTCCTGAGCAGAAGGTGCCTGGTGCACTGCAGTGCCAGCTCGTGTCTGCAGCTCTAGGAAGCTGGGTGGACATCAGCCTGCTGCCTGCCTTTGATGCCGTAGGTGAGAGGCAGCAGCCTATACCTGGGAGAGCAAAAGGTACCCAGGGCACCAGGAAACATGTACAGGGGCACTGACATCTCCTTCTGATCCCCATCTTCCTACTTAACTAAACGTGAACAGGTACTTTGTAGTATCTAAGGCAACCACCACCATCAAATCTTACAGGCTGTTAAGTGCTTTCCCTTGTACAAAGATTTTAATCATGAAATATTCCAAGCTTGCAGAAAACTCCAGAACCACTCACCCATGGACTCCAATAGGGTAAAACAAGTACTAACAATTCACTGTAGCTGCTTGGAGTTTTCTTTCATTTTTATTAATTAATTAATTTATGTATGGAAGTGCTAGGGGTTGAATCCAGGCCTTCACCTTGAGCTATGTCCTTGTTTTGGTTACTTTTCTCTCATTGCTGAGACAAAATATCTGATGCCCAGAATTAAGGAAGGAAAGATCTATTTAGCTCACAGTTTGTGGGGGTTTCAGTCCATACTCTGCTGGCTCCAAGGCAGGGTGGCACATGGCAAAGGGCAACAGTTCATGGCAGTGGAAAACAGCAAAAGCAGTAAGAGCATAAAGGGAGGATCGGCAGCAGGCATAGCAGGCCTCCTTCCCTCCCTTATATTGTACACAGGTTACCCGCCCCAGGGCAGGTGTAGCACTCACAGCCACAATCCTAGCATTGGACCATAGATGAATCAAAAACCTTAGAAACCCACCCCATGACTGCATGACATTTTGGGGGGACATCCAAACACAAACGGTAACAGTCCTCAGACTTCCCCAACCCACCCTCTTTTTTAAATCTTGAGATAGGGTCTCACTAAGTTACTAAGTTGCCCAAACTCATCCCAAACTTTGAATCCTCCTGCCTCGGCTTCCTAGAGTGTTGGGATTACAGGTGCACAGTGCCACGCTGGTTGGGACTTTTTGAAAGAAAATTTCATATGACAATTTCCTTCTTTATTGTAGGGGGTTTATTTTAGGGTTCATTTTCCCTACTTTGGGATGTGACTCTTAGCTTGGCAATCGTCAACCTTAATAAATGCAATTAGCACCATACATTTCCATTTTAAAATGTCAGCAGCATGACACACATTTTGATAAACATAGCTTCTACCATCATTCAGGTCCAAATATTTTCAGTGTTTAATTATGATATTATAATTTGCTCTGTCGTCCATGAATATGAGGAAGCAGGTTTCCAGGTGAATGCTTTGGAATTTTGTTCCTTTGTTTGCTTTTAGTATTTACTTCCTTTTTTGTAGTCAAAAACTAAGTTTTTGCTATCAGTGCACTGGAATTGGCTTCAGTTTTGAGGCTGAGACTTGGTCCAAAAACCTTTCTGTTTCACTTGCACACTTGAATCAAGCTGTTGACTGTTCTTGCCCTCAAGGTCTGCAATCTTCTTTTTTTTTTTTTTTTTTTAAGGTCTGCAATCTTCTGACGCCCGTCCCTTTGTTATAAGTTCTTTGTTTAAAAAAAAAAAAAACCTATCTTCGATTGACTGCAATTTTTTGTTTGCTAGTCCTGTTTCAATTTGCCTTTTGACAGCGCATCAGATTTTCTCTTGGTCCGCAGAATTCAATTTCCCATTGATACATCTGTGCATGGATTTCTCTTTCTGCCTCCTGTTGGGAATCTGCTGTAGCTCCTGGATCTGAAAGCTCAATTCTCCCTTCAGTTTTGGGACTATATCTCCCAAAGTCTCTTGGAATATTGCTTTTCCTCCATGCTTTCTGTGTTCTACCTCTGAGACCTCTATGAGATTACAGCTCCTTCATCTGGTTTCTGTCTCTCATTTTTCCCATCTGTTTGTTTATTTGCGTTCTGTTTTGTTTTGCTTTAGACAAGGTCTTGCTATATTGCTCAGATTGGCCTCAAACTCATCATCCCTCCTTACTTAGCCTCCTTGGTAGCTAGGATTACAGGTGTGCGCCAACACACCCAGCCTGCCCACCTCCATCTTTCAGGCTGTCTCCTCCTCAGTTACTCAGATCCATGTTTCAGTTTACTAATTCTCTTCAAGTGTGTGTCTCAGTACTGTGCTACTAATACGTAACAATTCAACAACTTGATTGGCTTGAGATCCAACTAGGAGATTAGTAAAATGCACTTCTGCCTTGTCTGGGTAGGACATGGAGGGGTGATTGTAGGTACCATGTCTGGTCCCTTGTCCCTTCCCCTCCCTGTTCCCTTGTTCTACTTCCTGGCCACCGTGAACTAGCACGTCTGATCCTCCATGCCCTTCTCCCATGGTGTTTCTGCCTAAGCACCAGCCAATCATGAACCTAACCCTTCAAAACTATAAGTCAAACGAACCTCTCCTTTTTTAAATTATGAGTGTCGGGTTTTTTAGCCAGCAATGGGAAAGCTCACTAGTACACTGTGCTTAATTGTTTTTAATTTCAATGGCTTTTTTTCACTTCTAGAAGTTGTTCAGCTCTTTTTCAAATCAACCTATTTTCTCAGAATGCTTCAATTCTTTCATTGTACTTAAGTTTCTGTCATCTCTTGATTTTAAATATGTTTATTTTCATTCCTGTGATTGTCCTATTACCTCGAATCTTCAAAGAGCTCATCTTCCCACTGGTTGTGTCATCAGACTCTGGTTCATGATGGACCATGTCCTCATGTGGTTCACTGATTTTTATTGTGAGGCCCACAGAGTGTGTGGAGCTTGACTCTCTCCTTTTCTGTGGGAGTTTCTTTTACTGCAGACTGGGGAAAGATCTCTCAGGGGATGAAGTTCTCAATTTGCTTCCATACTGGGCTCAGAATGTTTCCCTAATTTCCAGGCCTGTTCATTCATTTATTTAGCATCCTGGGATCTCCCCAGCACACCAATGTAAACTCAGATTGCATACCCACGTCCAGGTAGGATTGGGTCACAGTGTCTCATAGGGGAATTTTCTTCCCCTCTTCCTCACGCAGAGCCTTGAAAGCAAGCTCCCTGCAGCCTCTCTCTGCGGTGGGGGACATTCTTAGTCATCTCCCAAGGAGCAAGCATCTGCTCGGAGGCCAGCCTTATAAAGGGGAGGATGCCATCTGAGGTTCCTCACTATGCCTTGATATTTCTTCAGGAAGACGAGTGTTCAGTTAGAGCAGTGGTTCCTGTGTCTGAACACAAGATATACCCTAATCCTGTCCTGACCACGTTCATGTAAACTTCATTTGATGCTTACAGTAGGCTTTTAAAATAGGCAGTGTGTATGAAGCCCTCTTTACAGATGAGGAATCTAAGATCCAAAGACGCAGCATAACGAAGTTTGGATTTGAACCCAGGCCTCTCCAAAGCACATGCCTTTTACCTCTATGTCACACAGGTTTTCTGGATCAAGATTACGCCCCTTGTGAGTTACCAGTTAGCTTAGTGAATTATTGAAAAGCATCCAATTAGTTGATTTAAAAAAAGTTCTGAGTTTATCCAGTGATGTGGTGTATTATTGATTATAATATTGTGTAATTAATGTTGAAATTAACCACATTTACTGATGTGATTAATTGAGCTAATGTTGAATGGATGGTTGGAAAAACACTGCTGTCTTCATTTAGAGTTGCAAGCTTAAGAGTGATTCAAACCTCCACAGGGCAGCTCAGTTCTGGCGCCAAACCTAAGCCCCGGGTTTACTTGGACCTCTTCAACAGCGGCTGCAAGGGGGGCAAGCACGCTGCCTGCTTCGCAGAGCTGCGGAGGAGCTTTGTGAACACTCGCCCAGCCAAACTCAAGAACCTGATCCTGCTTGTGAAGCACTGGTACCGCCACGTGAGTGCACCATCCTCTAGCCCGGAAGTTGCTGGCAACACTTCGGTCAGTCAGCGCCTCGCTTACACAGATATGACAAGTCACGACAACTTCTTGAACCAATCAACTTCTCCCTTATATGGACCTCTCTTTTGGCTTACGTTGACCTCTCATTGGCTATCCAAAGCAGAAAGACCGCCTCCTCATCTTCCGTTTCCTGCCTGGATCTGGAAGCCACTGTATCTTGTCTCCATCAAGTGCAGAGTTCTCCTTTTGTGTACCTGGCATCCACCACCCTGGTCTAGCCTGTCTTTCTCCCTCCTGCACACAGTCCAAATAATTTTCCTATTCTTCCCTACCTCTAAGCCTTTGCTTATTCTGTTCCACCAGTCATCATTCTTTGCAAGTTTTGCTAAGTTCTAAGCACCCTTCAAAGCCCCCTTATTAAATGCTTCTCAGAGTGCCAACTCCTAATCTTGAGCTCTTTCGTGTATCCAACAGCACCCACCATTGCTGGTTGTTGTACAGATGTTGGGTTACCAAAGTGCATATACTCATTCGGCTGCAACTCCACACGCTCTTTGAAGGGAGACCCAAGCAAGGCTGGGTCTGATCGCTCAGACTCACTGTGTGACCTTAGGCACGTCAGTAGTCTCTTCTGGACTGCAGTTTACCCACCTGTAAAACACACCCCCGAGTCATCACGCAAATCCTGTTCTTCCTGTGGTCTGATTTGTGTCTTCCTCCCCTGCCTCCGGTGCGTAGGGCCATGCTCTGCGTGGGACAGGTGCCCACATCCGCTCATCTCTGCTTGCCTCCTATCATAGGTTGCAGCTCAAAGCGCAAGTAAAGAGCGAGCCAGTGCCTCTCTGCCCCCTGCCTATGCTCTGGAGCTCCTGACCATCTTTGCCTGGGAGCAGGGCTGCGGGAAGGACCATTTCAACATGGCCCAAGGCCTCCAAACCGTCATGGGGCTTGTCCAGCAGCATGGGCAGCTCTGTGTCTACTGGACACTCAACTATGGCATCGAGGACCCAGCTCTGAGAACGCACATTCTCAGCCAGCTTGGGAAAGCTAGGTACACACTCGCTTCCCCACTGCCTGCCTCCTCCTCCTCCTCCTCCTCATCCCCCTCCTCCTCACCATGGAGTCTGTGTATCCAGGAGTGACGCAGGGTGGGCTTTGGGTCCTCACCTACCCCTCACCCTGCTGCACCCTGGATTCTGATGAGGGAGTCTGCCCACAGGAGCCCCACGGGTTTTACTAGCACAATAGAATGTCATTCCTCTAAGGGGCCTCCCAGTAGCTTCCCCTCTGAGGCACTGGGGTGAGCTGGGCCAAACCTCACACCGTTCCCAGCCCCTCCCTTCACTGATTCCCACCGCCCAATGCCTGCTCCGCCCCCAGGCCCCTGGTCCTGGACCCAGCTGACCCCACCTGGAATGTGGGCCAGGGCAGCTGGGAGCTGTTGGCCCAGGAAGCAGCAGCCTTGGAGACACAGATCTCCCTCATGAGTGGGACAAGAGCGGAGCCCTGGGATGTGACGGTAAGAGGAGGGGAGGGCTGGCAGGTCCCCTTTACCACAGCGCACACATCCCCAGGTACCAGGAGGCTTGCTGGCAGGTGATTACAGCTGTTCCTTCCTCTGGAAAGTTGGCCTCCATGAGAAGTACAGCTTGCTACATCCCAGCCGGGCTGGCGTGACATGGGTACAAAAAGCCCACCTTTATCTAAAGGTGGGACCAACTACGCAGTTTACACTCTTGAGCCCCCTGTGGCATCAGGCAAAAGCTGCCTCCAGCTGAGCCCCCGTCTCAGTGCTCCTTCCCCAACCCCGTTGCTGTCCCCATCCCCCACCTCCCGCAAACCTGTCCCCGAGTTAATCACGTGTGCCAGAATTCCATGATAGACTCTACTGCTAGAGAAAGAGACCTAAGACATAAGCTCTTGGCAGCTCCCGGAAGGATGTTACAATGTTCCGTTTTTCAGCTTTATAAAGAAAAGAGACTTATTTAGTTCACAGCTCAAGGGGCTCAAGATGCATGGCGCCTGTGTTAGCTCAGCTCTGGTGAGGATCCCACAGTGAATGTGGGATGAAGAGACCTCATCTCAGGACAGGCAGCCACAGAGTCAGACCACGTCTCTTATAACAAGTTCCTTTGGGAATTTCCATGACAACTGCCTAATCCCTTCCAAGCCACTCCTGCAGTTACCTCCCACTAAGATCCACCTCTTAAACTGACCACGCCTCCCACACAGGAACCTGTGAGTGACAGACCACACCCAAGCCACAGAAGAGATGCAATCACATTTGCTGTTCTGCAGCCGGGTCTCATAAAACATGCTTGACACTCCAGGCAACCATGAGACATGGGTCTCATTATTGCACCCATTTACAATGGGGAAACTGTGGCTGTGGCAAAACCAGAACTTGAATTCAGATCCCTCAGGACCCGCCCACCAGCTCTGTAGGAGACAGTGGGCTCCATGTCCTCAGCATGCAGCAGGGATGGGACTGGAGGGTCCCTTGGGACCTGTGGCCCCAGCAGGTCCCGCCCGGTTATCCCCGCAGCCCGCACTCCTGCACCAGACCCCTGCCAGAGACCTGGACAGGTTCATCAGTGACATCCTGCAGCCCAACCGCCAGTTCCTGGCACAGGTGAACAAGGCTGTGGACACCATCTGCTCATTTCTAAGGGAGAACTGCTTCCGGGACTCATCCATCAGAGTGCTCAAGGTGGTTAAGGTCAGTCCCTGAGCCCAGGGATGGGCTCCTGTGGGCTGTGGATGCCTGGGCTGAGGTCAGGTCTGATCCTCCTCTCTGTAGCCACTGAGGCCACCAACCCTAGGCCAGGCACGGAGGAGGAGGCAGAACACAGTCATGGGGTGGCAAGGGAGGGCCCCGAGAAGTCCCAAAAGTCTCTCCTCAGAGCTGGTGATGCCCAGCTCAAAAGTGGCGGCTTTGCAGTGTGTTGACCAGTGTAATCGGAAAGGCCAGAAACAAATCTGCTTTCAGGCACAGCTATATCCAGGGCAGTGGGACTCAGGTTTTCCATGTGTGCTGGACTCTACTGCTTTTTAAGTAAAAGCACAACAGGGTTATTTACAACACCACAGTCACCATTCTGATTTCCATAAAACCTGCAAAATCAGCTCTGCTTATGAGGACAGGACCTTCCCAGAGCTGGTCTTATGCGTCCAGAGAGGAAACTCCTCTTTTCCTAAAATTCAAGTAGAAGTCTTGGAATTATGGCTTGGGTTACAACCAGTCACTGAGGCTCCAATGGGGTCCAGACCCTGTGGGGGAGGGTAGGGAGCGATTCACCCCCCCAAAAATAACTGGGATGCTGATTCCAGGGGGAAAGGATGCTGGGATGGTACGAGAGGTCACATTGTCCTCTGCACACTGTCCTCTGTACAACTTTGGTCTATAAGAGAGATCCAGTCAGCTCAGGAAAAAGGCACTACACAGCGTCAGGCAGCCATGGTTCCAGGCCTCCTGGGCTGCTGTGTGACCCCAAGGAAGTATCTTTCCCTCTCAGATCCCCAACTGCCTTATCTGTACACTGGAGAAAGGCAGCTTGTCTTGTTTTCCAACCCTGCTTCACCTTGAGCTCACAGAAGTTTTCTAAAAACGTACTGCTGTCCAGTCTCTGTCCCAGGTCAAATTAGATCCCAGGAATAGAAGTCAGTCTTGAATCATTTTTAAAAAGAACTACAGACAGGCTTGAGAGGCACTGGTCAAAGCAATCAAGCAAAACCTCTCAAATCTTTCCAGCCTCAAGCTGCGATGCAATAAGCTTAAACCCTTCTTTTAAACAGCACTTAAGCTTACCCCTAACATGGTTCCTTTTCCTACAGCCATGCCATATTTAAATATGTAAAGCCAGGTGTGCTGGCGCACACCTGTAATCCTAGCACTAGGGAGGCTGAGGCAGGAGGATTTCTGGGAGTTCAAGGCCAGGGTAGGCTAAATAGTGAGTTCAAGGTCGCCTGAACTACATAGGCAGACCCTGTCCCAAAAAAAAAAAAAAAACAGAAACAGCGAGGATGGGTAACTCACCCAAGGCTACATAGCAGTCCCTGATCTGGAATCCAGGACCCACAGGCTAGAGGACGGCAGAGGGGACTGCAAGGCTCAGGGATTGAGCCACCCATCACATCCTCCCCAGGGTGGTTCCTCAGCCAAAGGCACAGCGCTTCGAGGCCGCTCGGATGCTGACATCGTAGTTTTCCTCAGCTGCTTCTGCCACTTCACTGAGCAGAGCATCAGGCGGGCCGAAGTTATCTCGGAAATCCGAGCTCAGCTGGAGGCCTGTCAGCAGAAGATGCAGTCTGAAGTCAAATTTGAGATCTCCAAGTGGGAGAATCCTCGAGTACTGAGCTTCACACTGACATCGCAGACGATGCTGGACCAGAGTGTGGACTTCGATGTGCTTCCGGCCTTTGATGCCCTAGGTGAGGGTCCCGGGTGTAGCCTGAGAAAGGAAGAGCAGAAGCGGGGTGGGCCTACACAGTTGTAGAGGTTGCACACTGCACAACCAGGCCATATCTGTTCCCACTGTCTGAAGCTGTAGGCTTATTACAACTTTCTTGTAAAGTGTCTTTCTAATTCACACGATGCCATATGGGCAACCAGTGCCCCAAGCTGGATTCTAGCCCAGCAATTCCACCCAGTGACTGAGCAAGGGGTGTCCCACCTCCCAGGCCAGCCGCGGATAGGTCGTTCCATTCATCCCATAAACGCACTTACTCCGTGCCTTCCTCTCCAGCTACCAAGGGCAATGTGGTGAACAAAGCCGACGCGATCTGCGATCTCCCTCTCGCTTAGTCCCCATAGTTCCAGGTTTGCGAAGAGCGCCTGAGGTGGGGGAAACTCCCCGTCTCTAAATATATTCCGTTCCTGGGCTCTGAGCAGCAACAGGGAAAGACAAAGTCGCGCAGAACTTTGTGTGCATCTGCCCAGTCCCTCAGTTTCCAAAGCTAGAGTTTAGCGGTTCAGGAAACCTCAGGCTGTCCGTGCGGTGCGGCAGGAGGGCGGTGTGGACACCGAGGCCCAGCACGGTGAGCTGCTCGCAGGCAGGGGCGGGGACAGGAGCCAGTCTGTACCCGCCTTCGAGGCTGCGCGACACCGCCTCCGTGTCCCAGCAGAAGTCCCGGTGGTTCCCAGTGGGTCTTAGGGGTCACTTGCTGGGGGGGGGGGGCTCAGAAGTCCTGAATCAGCCCCCGCGACTGTGGGAGACAGTGACGCGCGTTTCGGCGCCCTCCGCCCGCCCGCTCGCTCTCCAGGCCAATTGGTGCCCGGCTCCAGGCCCGACCCTCGCATCTATGCGGACCTCATCCGCAGCTACAGCGTCCCGGGAGAGTTCTCCACCTGCTTCACCGAGCTCCAGCGCGACTTCATCGTCTCGCGGCCGACCAAGCTGAAGAGCTTGATTCGGCTGGTCAAGCACTGGTACCGCGAGGTCCAGGTTGGGCTCGGGGTCCCCCGGTTTCCTAGGAGCAGGAGGG
The DNA here is from genome assembly GCA_004027595.1 of Dinomys branickii. Classification (NCBI taxonomy): domain Eukaryota; kingdom Metazoa; phylum Chordata; class Mammalia; order Rodentia; family Dinomyidae; genus Dinomys; species Dinomys branickii. Next base: position 122,428 of record PVLD010001707.1, on the reverse strand, counting down.
GCTCAGCCACCCCAGGATCCAGGGTAGTAGAGCAGAGAAGGGGCCTGTCCCGGCGCTGGGACCTCGGTGCTTTTTTTTTTTTTTTTTTTTCTGGCTTTTTGGGAAAAGGTCTTGCTATGCAGTTCAGACTGGCCTTGAGCTCACTTTGTAGCCCAGTCTGGTCTCTAAATCGCAGCAGTCCTCCTGATACAGGAGAAAAAAACTCCCAACGTGCTAGATGCCGTGTTCTCTAAAATCAAAGAATGAATTTTAGGAACAACAGAGGTTAAGAGGAGAATATATTTGTTGGGGGAAAGAGTGTCTGAGAGAGATAAGGGGTCCCCAGGGGGTTACTAAGGACCCTGCTTTTTCTTTTTTTTTTTTTAGACCTTGCTTTTTCTAGGAATTTTTATAGAGCAAATCCACGAAGTGAGGCAGGTCCAAGGAGGGAAAATGGGAAATGGCATAGTGGGCATGAGGTGGGACAAAACTATGGTCAGCCAATAGGATTACGAGTATAATTGCTCAGGTAATATTGATTAAATCAGGATCAAATGGGGAAGCGAGTCACACAGTAAGTGGGAGTGAATACAGAACAGGGGCTTTTCTTGTAGGCGGTTGGGTTAGTGACTCTTCTTGGCTTTCTCAAGCTGATGGGAACCTGTTTAGAATATCAATCCCTGATGTTTATCCTCAGGAAGTATATGGGTGCATTGGTTTTATCTTTTGCCTGGAGAGCTGGCCCACAGTGGAGGTGCCTGTCTCTGCCATAGTTGTAAGCTATCTCATCTTCCTTTGAGGGCCTGGCCCTATCTGACAGCTTATAATGTTTTTACCTAACTTAGTTGCCTGTAACACTCCTGCCTCAGCCTCCCCAATGCTGGATTACAGGTGGGACTTCGGTGGTTTAATTAGCAAAATGGGAGTGACATAGCCATGTCCCAGTGTCAGGTACTGTGATACCTCAAAGTCAGTGGGTGCCTGGAGGTCTCAATAAAAGTTGGGGCTGTTTGCCATGTCCAGAGAGGGCCCTTCTGCACCTCAGCATCACTAACGTGGACCAACACATCTCCTCTCTTCTTGTGTCCCAGAGCAAGAAGATGCCCAAGGGCCGGGGCTCTCTGCCCCCTCAGCACGGGCTGGAGCTCCTCACAGTGTACGCCTGGGAGCAGGGTGGGCAGGACCCCCAATTCAGCATGGCAGAGGGCTTCCGCACCGTCCTAGACCTGGTCAGCCAGTACCGCCAGCTCTGCATCTACTGGACAGTCAACTACAGTGCGGAGGACCAGGCCGTGGGAGACTTCCTGAAACAGCAGCTTCAGAAGCCCAGGTTCAAGTCCACCCCATAACCCAGAGCCTCAGACCCAGGGTCACAGAGTCAAACACAACTCCTTTCTAGAAAGTGGTGCTTTGGGAACCCAAGGGCCAAGCAGTCATTCCGCTGGCCATCTGGAACAGGGTTTCTGGGTGAAATGCAGTACTCCATGCTCAGCTGAGTTTCAGGTAAATTACGAATAACTTTTCAGTGTAAGTACCTCCCATGCAATCGCTGGGATATACTTATGCTTTTCAAAATGTGCATTCACGTTTACCTAAAGCTCAGCTCTACCTGGGTGTCCTGTGTTTGTACTTATGCTATCTGGCGTCCCTGCCAGTGGACCCAGCAGGTACCTGAAACTTGCCCCAGGCAGTGGGATTCTCCCTGCCTCTGAATGAGTGTAGAGATACCAGAGATGGTTTCCAAAGCTCTTGATACATCTCCAGCAAGTGGGTAGTGGCCACGGAGGGAGACGTGTTGAAAAAGACTGATGTGGTGATTTGCATTTGCTAGAATGAGCAACCTAATCAGGTAGTGGCATCTGCCCTGGCTGCAGGAAGAGAAAGTGATGAACCAGTGCTATGATTGATTATCGGTGCCTGCTATACCTGTGAAGGGATGCAGTAGCACTGTGATAGATTGGTTATGTCTACCTGGGTACAGAACAGGACTGTGGTCCATCTGCAGCTGTTTTTCCATCCCTGACTTTGTGTGTGGATGTGGATCACTGAGGGGTCTCTGAGCCCAGCCTCTGGCCCCTGCAGGGTGTCAGATGCAGGTGGAGAACAGTCCCAGGTGGATAGCTGGTATCACAGGAGAAAGACTGATGGGGTGGAATTGAATTGCAGGCCCATCATCCTGGACCCGGCTGACCCAACAGGGAACCTGGGCCTCAGTGCCCGCTGGGACCTGCTGGCTAAGGAAGCGGCGGCTTGCACAGAGGCCCTGTGCTGCATGGGCAAGGATGGCGCCCCCATCCAGCCCTGGCCTGTGAGGGTAAGGATGTGGGGCGCCCTTGGTCGTGGCTCTGCAGTGCCATTGTGCCCCAGTTCCCTGGCTGGTCATGGGGACCCAGCCCTTACAAGAAGGCTGGGGTGACCAATGTCTCCTCTAACACCCCCTCCAGGCTGCCATGTGAGGTCCAGGAAGTCAGAAGTGGACAAAGAATGGACAGCACCCCTTGGCAAGAGGAGGCCCAAGATGCCCACCAGCCATGCCCACAAGTGTGCACACATGTGTTCACACCATCCTCCTGTCTGATCTGCCCCCCAGATCCTCCATTCCTCCCCACTGCCCACTCTGCTTCCCCAGGGCAGGAGCAACTCAGGCACCTCCTTGTTTCCGAGAGGTGCTGCTTTTCCCTCCTGCTCCTCATGTGACCCTGCAGGAGGAGAAATGGCCTTTCTGTGATCAATTAGCAATGTCTGCCTGGATGCAGAATGGGGAACTGGTCACATGTGGCTTCTTGTCTGTCCCTGCCCTACAATGTGTGCCTGGGCCACTGGGCACCCCTAAGCCCCACCACTGACCTCTGCATTTCCACCTTCTCCACCACCCTTGGGCTCTTGCCTACCTCATTGCTGCATAGAGTGCTCTCCTCCTCCCCAATCACCTGTCTGCCTCCTAGTGGCCTCTGCTCCTCCCCAAGTCCAAGCACTTTTTTCGGGTATGGCAAAGCATCTCTACTCATTTGTCAGCCACAATTAGTGATGCAGGGTGCCTGGAGCTCATTGTTCCAAAGGGTTCGGAAAAAAGGAGTCTGGCTAAGGAGAACAACCTAATCAGCTAGTGATGTCTGCCCTGGATGCAGTATAGGAAACTTGTGATACAAGTGCTGTCTGTGCTTGATTAGCAATGTCTGAACTGAACACAAAAGGAGATCTCACAGGCCCATTATGTGCCAGAGCTGTCGAGGTCCAAGAGCTCAGTTGTCAAGCAGAGCATGTTGGGATTTGCTAGCTCTGTCTGCTGCAGATGGACATGCACACTATGCAGATGGACTTTCTCCGCCTTTGCTGCCACATTTGTCCCCTAGCATAAACTTCTTCATGTCATGGCATTTGTTTGTTTGTTTGTGGGGGTTTTTGATGGCACTGGGGTTTAATCCCAGGCCCTCTGTGCTGAGCTGTCTTCGGTCCTTTCTAATTTTGAGACAGCCTCTTGCTAAGTTGCCCAGGCTGCCTTCACCTCCCAGAGTGCTGGACTCGGACCTTGATTTTTTTTCTCCTAATGCTGGAATGGACTCTGTATATTGGCTACCACCCACGCCCACACCATCTCCATGTGCTCCTCCTGCACAGGATCAGGATGTCGGACTGCTGAGTCACTTAGGAAAGTCTCTAGGCTCCCCCAATTGACACAATGTATCAACCATAACAATCTACCCCTTGTCTACTTGGCAACCAGGCACATCTCTTTAAACCACTTTCCAGGTACAGAGACATTACTATCACTTCACATCTTGAACATTACGACACGGGTTAAACCATCCTTAAGAATTAGTATTAAGTCTATCAACATTATATTACATTAGAACCGTAACATTCCCCCGCAAGACCCATGCACATACCTTTCTGCAAAGGCATTTAGTCCATCTGCAAGAGTTGCCAAAGTCCTGACAGTTTCAGCATGGCTGAAAAGTCCAAGTCCTCAGAGACATAAGGCAAACTCTTTAGCCGTGAGCCCCCCGTACAAACAAAAAGTTAAACACTTTCAACATTCAGTGACACAAAATAAGCATTTTCATTCTAAAAGTTACAATGGAAATACAAAGGAATGGGACCAAAGCAAGTCCACAATGCCACAGGGCAAACATTAAGTCCTATAGTTTCACACCTGAAGCAACTTGTGGCACCCTGCAAGTTCCAAAGGCCTTGTGTGGCTCCGCCCCTATGGCACTTCCTGTAGTTGTAGCTCCCAGTGTCTCTCTTGCACCCGCTTTGCTCCCTCCTTGCAGCTTTCCTCAGACGATCCATGTTCCTGGCTTTTCCAAAGTTCTGAGGTCTCCCCTGTACCCCTCGCTTCACACTCACAGCTTCGCGCACCGCCCTCTCAGCGGCACACCGCCTGCCTCCCAGGCCTTCTGGAATGGAAGGGGAAACCTTTTTTTTTAAGAGAGTAATAAATGAGAGAGAAAAAAAGAACAATAGCAGCATACAGAGTCACAAACGTAAACAAACCAAAGCAAGAATATTTAAAGTGATGCAGGGTTTCAAGACAAAATAATACGAATTAACAGTGGCTGTTGTATTACACATCGCTAGCCTCAACTACGTTGCTTGGATTACCAGATGGAAGAATGGAAGAGTGTTCAAACCATTAAAGAGAATAAGAGAATAATTATTAGATAAGACATGAGAGATAATGCAGAGTTTCACTAGAGAAGATGGTAGGAATTTGCCATGGTAGTTCCGTTGCATGTTGTTGCCTTCAACTCAGTTGCTCAGATTACCAGATATAAGCATGCAAAATTGGTCAGGACATAAAATATTTTACGCCTTAACTATTCCTTTCAGTGCACCATCAGGCATCAGCAATACAGTCATTGCAGCTATTCATATATATATATATATATATATATATATATATATATATATATATTTTGCCTTCCTTCTTTTTTCTTCTTTCCCTCATCCCAGTCCTTCCTCCCTTTGAGCAATTTCTTTCCCTTTCCTATCATCTATTGTATGTTTTGAGTTTCACTTACTCTTTCAGGTTCCTACACCAGGGAGACAATATGATGTTTACACATGCAGGACTGATTCATTTCACTTGTGAGTATGGTCTCTAGTTGCATCCATTTACCTACAAAAGCCTCAATTTTATCTTTCTTTATAGCTGAGTAATACTCCACTGTATAAAAACACCACATCTTTTTATCCATTCCTCATCTGATGGGCATTTGGGTTGTTTCCAAGATTTAGCTATTAACAAATCGTGCTGCTTTAAACATGGGCGCACATATATCACTGTGGTATGATGTTTTTAATTCTTCTGTGAAAATGCCCAGAAGGGGAATAGCTGGGTTAAGTGGAACTTCCAATCCTCGTTTTGTGAGGAATCTCCAGACTGATTTCCATGGTGGTTTCAAGGGAGAAGCCTTTTTAACCTCAGAACTCTTGCATTCTGCACACACCTAAAATCAGTGCCACATGGATGATGCCAAGGTCCGCTACCAACTGGAGCAGTAGCCAGGCTTTCCTCTCTCTCAGCTGTCGAGGTCTAGTGCCTGGAGCACTGAGCACTCTGAACCTGATTCTGAGGAACAAATTCCCTATGCTGCCACAATTTTGAAACCTGGTGCAGCCCCTGCCATTCTGGAACATAGTTTGGCTGCCACCACTCTGCAACACGGCACTCTGCGGCTTTCTTCTTAAAGCAAAGTCTTTTTCACCTTTTCAGTTTTGAGGCTGCAAAGGGTGGAGACTTCCAGCTTCTTGTGATGCCCTTGGGCCATCTTATATGTTCTCCTATTCCTTGTCAGCAATGGAGATCTCCTCAGCTTTATCTTTGCAGTCCACAGCTTTACTGGAGCTTCCTTTCTGCGCAACATTTTAAATCATCCTGCTGGGCTCTTTGCTCTTGATTCTCAACATAAATCTGGCTAAAAGCCCCCGACAGCAGCCCTGCCACCGCCCCAATATTTGACTGCCTTGAAATTTCTTCTGCCAGATGAATTATTCCACCACCCTTAATCTCAGTCTTAGGCAAAGTCTCTGGACACAAGCAAAATGTAGACAAACTTTCTGCCAAGCTATAACATACATTATCTGGAGTCCAGCACCCAGTGCAGTCCTTCTTCCCAGCAGACACCTCCCGAGCCCAGTCTTTACCAGCAGGATTGCTATCAGCCTTCTGGTCTTCTGAGCTCTGATCAGAATCTCCCATACAGAACAGCCAAAGGTGTTCCAGTTCTACTCTTTCAGGTAATCTCCCATACAGAACAGCCAAAGGTGTTCGAGTTCTACTCTTTCAGGTGACATCTCTGAACCTTTCCCAACACTTCCCACAAGCCATTTCCAAAGGCTTTTGAATCACATGGTCAGGTATGGTAACAACGGCCCCACTCCTGGTACCAAATTCTGTCTTGGTTACTTTTCTCTCGTTGCTGAGACAAAATACCTGACATCCAGAATTAAGGAAGGAAAGGTTTATTTAGCTCACAGTTTGTGGAGGTTCTGTCCATATTAGGCTGGCTCCAAGGCAGAGTGGCACCTAGCAGAGGGCAACAGTTCACAGCAGCAGAAGATAGAAAAAGCAACAACAGCAAAAGGGAGGAGGGGCAGCAGGCAGAGCAGCCTCTTTCCCTCCCTTACACTGAATGCAAACTACCCTCCCCAGGACAGGTGTAGCACTCATACCCATAATCGCAGCACTGGACCAAGAATCAGTCAAAAACTGTAGAAGCCTGCCCCACGACTGCATGAGGCTTTCGGGGAGGGAGCATCCAGACACAAACCATAGCAGTCACCATCCGGTTCTGCATCCCCTGAGCCTAAGCCTGTTCAGCTGGTTCCTCTGTCTACTGGGCAGATCCACCAGGCCCAGGCAGTGGGGGTGGGGGGGCGCCCCTGACCCCACACCTAATAACAATGTCCTCAGTAGCCAAGGCTCTTCCCGGGACACTGAAAGCACCGCACCTAGGAAGGAGTTTGCCTATATCACCAGGTGGGTGCCGAAGGCAACAGCCACTGCTGGGCTGCTGGTTCCAGGGTTAGACCAGGGAGCCAAAGCAGAGGCCAGGGTGCTGCCGCAGCTGCCGCCACACCTCACAGTGGGCAGAGCCGGGGCCAGTGCTCCATTCTTTTTCGTTGCCAACTAATATTCCGGCGTGCGGCTAGAGCAGTGCTGGTTATCTATTCATCCACTGATAGGCACAGAGACTGAATACTGAGGGGGCCTCCCAATGTCCTCTCCAGTGGGCTTCCCAGGAAGCCGTCCCATGACAACCAAATAAACCTGGGAGAAAGTGCTCTGCACAATGGTACTGTGACAATGGGTGAAATTTTTACATGATATCTTCGCCCCACGTGATGGTGTCAGTGTGTGTGTTCTGGTCTGGATACATGCTCTGTGTCTGTGTAACAGGGTATCCTGTCCTCGGGGGGCATGGGGCCACTTATTTAAGAGCATGGGGACAGGGTATAATCCACAACATGTGTTCGAATGGTTCATCAAGAAAACACTCAGGAGTGTGTGTAGAAAAATGCAGGGCAGATGTAAACTATTCTGGAATGTGAGGGATTTCTTCATTGTCGCCGTGCACATTTTCTTGACATTTTGAATTGTTTTAAAATAAAATGTTTTTTAAAGAACACATAAAGCGTGGGCTTCAGACATGAGCAATGTTGGAGTGAGAACCCTGCTGGACTGCTTGCTGGCTGTGTGAGGCAGAGTCCATGCCTCCACCTCTCTGAGCCTCCTGGGCAGGGTGAGTGTTGGGCAGGTGTCCACCCAGAGGCAGAACTAGAACCTGAGTCCAGGGCGGCCCAGACCTCACTGCACACCCTCGAGCAAATCTGCCTGCTCTGGGGCTGTGTCTTGGCTGCTTTGCTGGGGCTGAGGCCCTGGCTGCTCCAAATGGAGGAAGGCCAACCCGCGGCAGACAACCCCCATCTCACCTGCTCTGGTCCGACTGCTTTGCAGATGTCCCTTGCTCTTCATGTTCACCCACAAGAAAGGTACCATTCCTCCTCTTTGACAGACGGGGAAGTCGAGGCAATGCAGGGAGGTCCCTTGCTGGAGGATTCACCGGCCAGCCGGTGGGAAGCCCTCCCGCAGCCCTGGCAGCTGCAGGTGGAACCGGAGGACTCCAGGAGCTGCACAGCTGGGTGGGCGGGCAGATTCCTGGAACTGAGTTTCACTTTCCTCCTTCCTCACGTAGGGGCGGGGCAGAGGCCTCCGAACTTGACTTTCCATTTCCTGGACTTCTCTGGACACAGAAGTTGGTAGCTGCAGCCGCAGAGACAGCACAGAGCAGTGCCCTGGGCTCGAGGACGGTTCCCCTGCCGCGCGCCAGCACCCCCAGCTACCGGCAGCAACATGGGAAACTGGGAATCCCTCGTGTCCTCAGTTCCGCCTCAGCAGCTGGGTGAGCTCATCCAGCAGCAGCTGAGGCCCTATGAGAGCTGTGAGCAGCAGATCCGGACCACGGTGGATGCCATCTGCGCCATCCTGCGGGGAAACAGCGTCCCCCTCGTGCAGGATGTGGCCGTGGTGAGTCCGGGTCTGGGAGGTGGCAGGGAAGCTGGCCGACCCACCGCTGCACACCTACTGCGCGCCAGGCCCCCAGGCGGGACCCTCCGCGAGATGGTGAGGGAAGGGGCAGGGCCGGGATATTCCATCAGCTCTTCCTGCCTGGCTGTGTGACTCCAGGTGAGCTGCTCACCTGCTCTGGGCCTCAGTCTCTCAGTCTGTACAGTGCACAGGGGTAAGCTGAGGCTGGAGGAACTTAGTGCCTTGACCCAAGGTGGCTCCGTGATTGCCCAAGGATAGGGAGACGCTGGCGCTCGTGGGTGCCGGGTTCCATGAGCCCAGATCCCAGGACTGGGGGCCGCAGGCCGGGGCTGTGGGGAGGGGACACAGGCAAGGGGCAGAGCTCCTGGGCTGATGCTGTGACAGGGTACCTGGGACAAGTGCACTTTATAAAGAAATGAGGTTTACTCAGCACACAGTCTGGGGGCTTCAAGGCTAAGCAGCGTGGCACATGGCCATGGCCAGGCCCATCAGGTGTGGGGCTGTCCTGTCTCAGACCAGGAAGCCAGGCCAGAGAGGGGCTGGGGTCTCGGGACCCCTTGGGAGGACACATCCCCAACAGACCCAAGGCCTCCCATGAGGCCCCCACCTCGATACATTGCCAGATGGAGAACCACCTCTGACCAGTGGACCCCAGTGACAGGACACATTCAGGCCACAGCACCACCCTGTGCCCCTTCCCTGTGGCCGTGCACTCCAGCCTTGGTCTTAGACACACCTGCTGCCCCAGACATTGAGACAGCTGGGCAGTTGGTGGCCTCTACCCCTCAAACTGGGGTGAGTTCACTTAGTAACTCATGGTCAGAGCTGGGGCTGTGGCCCAGGTTTCCTGCCTGAGACCATCCATGCCTAACCACTAGGCTACCCTGCCTGTCGATAAGCACATCTTTCCTAAGCTCAGCATGATAGTATGTGCCTATAATGTGGGACTCAGGAGGCTGAGGCAGAAAGATCACTAGGAGTTTGAAGCCAGCCTGGACTACATAGGAAGACCCTGTCTGAAAACAGTGACAACAAAAAAATGTCCCCCACCCACCCTGAGAGCCCTGGCCTCCATCCAAGCAACACCCCCACCCCAGGCCTCCACTCTCCCAACTTCTATCAGTACAGATTAATCACGCCTGTTTTAAAACTTTTTACGACTGTTGGATGATAACCATCCCAGGTTACCCACGATAGAGGTTTTCCCTGGAATATGGGACTTTCAGTGTGCAGGGCTGGAAAGTCCCAGGTAAACCAGGACAAGTGGGTCTCCCTACAGGAATGATCATGCAGTGTGAGCGCTCTGGTGTATGGTGACCCATCACATTTTTGAAACTGATATTGCTGTGATAGTGGGTGCTATTTTTCATTGTTGTATAGTATTCCATAGTGTGGCTATAGCACATTTGTCTGCCTCATTGCTGGTGGCCATTTGAGTTGCCTCCAGTTTGCGACCAGTGTGTAAAACACTGCCATGAGCGTCCCCACTGGCCTTTGGGTGGGCAAATGGACCCTGGCCACAATTTCAAGATGATGGCAACATTTTTGGCTTTCACTTGAGTTGAGAAATTCCACTGCCTGCTGGAGTCCCCCATAATGTGACAGAGTCAAATCTCATATTTGTCATTTGTCATTCTGTCTCGGACAGGGTGGCAGCTATGGCAGGAAGACAATCTTGAGAGGTGACTCGCGCGGCACCCTCGTCCTCTTCCTTGATGGCTTAACACAGTTCCGAGATCAGATGAAACCCCAGAAGGAAATCCTCCACAGGATCCTGGACCAGCTGGAGAGCTCCTGGCGCAGGAATCGGCTGCCACAGCAGTGGGAGACCTCCAGGACTTCCAGCGGGGTCTCAATCACGGTGTCCACACAATGGCAGAAGGTCATCTTCGAGGTGCTGGTCGCCTTCAATGCCCTGGGTGAGTGATCTCGGGGGTGGGGCGGACAGCCAGAGGCGGGGTGCCGCTGGCCTCTGGGGCCCCTGCGCGGGTGGCGGGAGGGACAGTCCTGGTGCCTTCAAGCCCAAGGCCCTCCGGGCAGCAGGTCCCCTAGCGGTTCCGGATCTACAGCCCGCCTTTCCAGCCGGGGTGCATGGGCTTTCCGGAGGCTCGGGAGCGCTCCTTAGCCCGCGCCACAGCTGCTGGCGCCCGGCCACACCTGGGGCTTGGAAGGCAGGCCACAGCGGAGCAAGAGGAGGCAGAGCTAGCCCTGCAGCTCCCTCTCCCGGGAAGTCACCTCTCACCCAGGTCAAGGTCATGGTCAAGGTCCAGGCAACAGCCTTCCACGGGAGACTCCGCCAGAGCAAAAGGCAGAGGGGGCTCAGGCCCAACTCCTCTCTCCCCAAGACCTGCCCACCCCGTGTGTCCTCTGGCCTCCTACATCCGGGTGAGGCCGCCTCCTCTGTGCCCAGTAGGAACTGCTGCTTCCTTGCTCATGAGATACATCACTGACACAAGATAACTGTTTTAGTTTTCTCCTCACCTGAACTGCGAGCTCCACGAGGATGGGCACCATGACTATCTTGTTCTTCTCTGGCCTCTACTACAGGGTTCATTGCCAGGGCGCTTTCCATCCTCCACAGTGTCAGGGAATTTCTGGGTTAGGAGGGACCTTGGAGAGCAGTTATCCCGGTCATCACCTACCTGATAAGGAGACGCCTGGGTAGGAGCACTGTGCGCCGCCCTGAAACCTTGGCCCGCTCCTACCCAGCCCACCAGCTGTAGGCTTTCGGTGTCCATGAGGATGCTAAACACTGTGAGCATACACCTGTCTCAAAGAAGGGCTGGAAGCAGGGTGCAGAGACATGCGTGGCTCCAAATTCTCGCAGGAAATCCTGCCTGCTCTCAGGTTATTGGAGGCATGGTGGTTGAAGACCAGGCTAGAGCGCCCTCTGCTGGGCTCTCCCGGTCACGCAAGGATGATTTGAAAACCAAAATGCTCTTCCCCCCGCTGTGGTATCCACATGTGACCACCAGATGGTGGTAGAGCTGTACATTCCAAATTAAGATCCCCTTTCTAGAAGAAACCTTCAGGGAGATTCGGAAATTGCTGTCTTTGCTAAATGCGAGCCTGACTAACCCGACCTCACTATTCCACCACGTTCCGCAGGCCTCCTTCAACGCAATTTCTGTCTCTGCTGTTGGCATCCCGCTCTTTTCCCGGGGCTTTCCACCCGAAGAACCAGGCGTCCTCTTCCTTGACGTCCCGCTGTCTCCTCATCTATTTATCTATGAGTTTCGCATGCCACATAAGAGTGTGGAGATTTGTGCATGCCAGACTGAAACGTCCTGGCAGGGAGGAAACCCCAAGCCTCTGACTCAAGATTTAAAAAAAAAAAGCTTCATTTATAAAACTGGCTTCTTGTCTCAGCCTCCGGGACCTGCCCTCGCCCTGTCAGCCTCCTCCAGGTCCCAGTGCTTCTGACACTCAAATACAAACCTCACGATGCACTCAGCTGCAGAATCTCTCCCGCAGGATACCCGCACTTCCTTGCCTTCTGCAGGGGCCACTCTCTGTACTTTCTGAGCAAATGCTTTCCCGTTTGCGACTGCAATTCCCACCCCTCTCTGCGGTCTGTGAATCCTTTCTCGGGTCCATACTGTGCCGTTTTCATTTCAGTAGTTTCATTTATTTATTGAAAATCTCCAAGGTTTTTAAAGGGAGTCTCACCTGGTTGCCTAGGCTGGCCTTCAGCATGAGATCCTCCTTTTTCAGCCTCCTGAGGCCTGGCGTTACAGGTGTATGCCCTAGTGCCAGACTCATGCTAGCTGTTTTAGACTATACTTTATTACCTACTGGGGCCAGCCCGCCTGCCCCGCAGCAGCTTTCCTAGAGGTTAAGCAGTGGATGTGTGCCACCCAACTAGCCCTGACCTTCCTCGCTGACCCACCCTGACTCTGAGCCAGGGCACCTGAATACCAGGATCCCCCTCTCTCCTCTGCGTCAGGTGTAAGCGAAAACCCCACCCCCTGGCTCTATCGAGAACTGATCAGATCCATGGATGAGACAAAAGCTCCTGCAGGGAAGTTTGCTGTCTGCTTCACCAAACTCCAGAAGAAGTTTTTTGATAAATATCCCCCCAAAGTAAAGGATTTGATCCTCTTGATGAAGCAGTGGTGTCGACAGGTAATTTTCAAATTATACATTCCACTATCTTTCACTTCCTTGATATAATTAATAACAATGTTAACAATGTCAAAACAGGGAGCATTTCCTGCACCCAGGAGGCTGCTCTGAGCCTGTCCTCAGTATGTCTGTGAGACTCAGCTGCATTGCTTCCTGTAGCACTAGTTTGTCACGTTTTATATTGTGTGGTATTAATGCACTGCGTATTTGTCTTTCTTTTCTTCTTCTTTTTTTTTTTTTTTTGTCTTTTTGAAACAAGGTTTCACTATGCAGATCAGGCTGGCCTTGAACTCACTTTCTAGCCCAGGCTGGCCTCAAACTCGCAGCGATCCTTCTGCCTCAGCCTCCCACGTGCTGGGATTACAGGCGTGCGCCATCATGCGCGGCACATTTATCTTTTCTATTGCTTGTGGACATTGGGTGCTTCCCAAAGTGAATCTGTTATGAACTAGCGCCCTATGAATGTTTTGCTGGATGTCCTTCTGTGAGTTTAAGTCTGCCTTGCTCTTGGGGGAGTGAAATTCCTGGGCTGGAAGGTGCACGTGTATGTATGTATATGTACAGAGTGTCTTAGTCATGTTTCTTTTCACTGAGACAAAATACCATTTAGACACAAACCATAACACATAGCCACACCGCATATGTATGTGTGTATACACATGTGGACCTGTGCAAAACATATATGTAAAATACATATTTAATTATTTTAATTGATAAAAGTTTTAATTAACTTAAGCAATTTTTTTTTACTGGTTTTCATTTTTCATTATGGGTATGTGTTGGGTTTTATCAAGCTATACCCATTTTTTCATTTTATTTGACTGGTACACACTGCCAAATGGTTTCCCCAGTGGCTGTCCCGAACTACACTCCCACGGGACATGAGTAACAAGAGTTTCAGTTTCTCTGCATCCCTATGGTATCCTCAATCCTTTGAATTTCACGGATTAAGATGGGGAACACTGACTTCTCAGACTTCCAGTTTCCTAATTTCAGCCCCCTGACATAGGAGGAACTGGATCCCCAAGTCAGTGCCACCCTTGTCTGCTTGACAGTGCCAAAAGAAGTGGTCCTCCAATGAGCCACTGCCCACCTATGCTATGGAGCTGCTGGCTGTATACGCCTGGGAGCAGGGCTGTGGGGCTGAGGACTTTGACATCGCAGAAGGCGTCAGGGCCATCCTGGGGCTGATCCTGCAGTGCCAGCAGCTGTGTGTCTACTGGACAGTCAACTACAACCTGGAGGATGAGACCGTCAGGAACAGGCTCCTGAACAAGCTCTGTTCCCAGAGGTACCATGTTTCCCATCACCCTGCCTGGGGCCTCCGCCACATGAGGGGTGCGCCTGAGAATGAGGTCTCTGCCCGGCCCCATCCACCTCTAGGAACCGGAACGTGGCACGTGGTACATGGGAGGGAGGAGGCCAGGCCGACGCTTTTCATCTTGCAACCTGCAAGACCTCATCTCCAAAGAAGGTCACATTCATGGGTACAGAGTCCTGTTTTGTCCTCAAAACCAACACTGCCAAAGCGCCCTACCTTCTAGAAGGATGGGGCTAGGAGAGAAGGGGCCGAGCAGGAAGAGGAGGCTCCTCCGTGATTTTGTTAATGGCCCAAGGCATCTCTTTTTCTCTTTTCTTTGGGGCAGAGTGCTGTTGATTGAACGCAGGGCCTTTGCGCTGAGCTACGGCACCAGATCTGTTTTTATTTTTGAGACAAGGTCTTGCTCAGTCACTAATCTGTGCAGGCTGTGCTCAAGCTTGTAATCCTCTTGCCTCAGCTTCCCGGAGTGCTGGGATTACAAGTGTTAGTCTCCAGCTTAATGGTTCACCTCTAAAAAAACAGGGAAGACAGGGCCAGAGCGGTCAAGATCTGATACTGAGCACCTCAGCAGTGAAAAGGGCCTATAGAAATCAAAATCCAGGGGGCCAGGTATCATTCGAGGCCTTTTCCCCAAAACTAAGCTCTTCTGAAAGCAGCTATGCTGATTTTTTATCTGGTGGGTTCATAGGCCCATCATCCTGGACCCAGTGGATTTAACCCACAATGTGAGCGGATGCCTGCCCCAGGTACTCCTGCAGGAAGAAGCACGCAGCTGGCTGTCTTCGCTTAGCTCCATGCCAGCCTGGAATGTTCTGGTAAGGGGAGGTCCTGGGGCCCCTGTCTCTCTTTGCAGGGACATCATGCCCAACACCCAGATGAAGTCCCACCCAAGGGACCTGTCTTGGTTTCCTGTGACTGCTATAACTGGGGGGGAAGGGGGGTAACAACAGAACTTTATCCTCCCACGGTTCTGTATGAAGAAGTCCAAAGTCAAGGTGCTGGCCAGGCCGCGCTCTCTCTGAGACCCTGGGGAGGCTCCCACCAGGCCTCTCCCAGCCTCAGTGGCTGCTGGCCTTCCTCGGCCTGTGTCCTCATCACTGCAGCCTCTGCCGCCAGTGCCTTGGGTCCTCTGTGGGTCTTCATCCTCCCTCTGTGTGTCTGTCTTGGCATCTGCCTCCTCATGAGAGCAGTCAGGCCGGGTTAGGCTCACACTAATGACTCAGCTTGGCCCAATCACTCCCTAAAGACCTCGTCT
This sequence comes from Dinomys branickii, assembly GCA_004027595.1. NCBI lineage: Eukaryota > Metazoa > Chordata > Mammalia > Rodentia > Dinomyidae > Dinomys > Dinomys branickii. Next base: position 107,194 of record PVLD010001707.1, on the reverse strand, counting down.
CCAAGCAAGGTCACACTCATGAGTACAGCAGGCCAGAGCACCCACAGCTTCTGCCAGGACACCAGCAAGGACCTGGCCTTCCCGCTACAGCGACTGTGATGTGCAAAAGGGAAAAAAGAGAAGAGGGGCCCACATGGGAAGCAGAGAGAGAGGGAAGACCCAGAACCAGAGTATGGGAGCTTTGCAGGCCCCAGAAAGCCCTGTCCAACAGCGCCCCCTCAAGTGTGAGACCTTCACGGGACATCTGATGTCTAAGCCACAACTCTATCTGTTGGGACAGCCTTCTCCAGCCCAGAAACGCTCACGGGGTCTGCTCCTCGTGTCTCCTCCTTCATCCTGTGCTGCCTGCTGTGACCGTTTGTGCTCTGCAATCTCTACTCCAGGCCTCTGAGACTGTCCGAGCCCAGAAACCACCGCACAAGCGCTGTGGGCACCAAAGGGCCCACATGCACACGCGTGTGCACACACATGCGTGTTCACCCATGCACACTCACTCACACACGTGCACACCTGCGTACTCACACGCACGCATGCACACTGACATCTGCATGCACAGGCATACCACGCACCTGCTCTCACACATACAGGCTCCTGTGTGCACCCTCACATGGGTATATGTGCACACACACACATGCTCACATGTGTACACAGTGTATCCACACACGCATGCACGCATGCACACACACACACACACCCTGCCTGCTCTGCCCTGTGTGGGGGTCCCACTGCCCTCATCAACTATGAGGTCCACTTCCAACATCTAGGGGTCACCAGGGTGGTTCTTTGACTGTCATGGTGGGGCCTCTACACCCCAGGTGAGCTGAACCACCTTTTCTTTCGAGCAGCAGCTGGAGGGCACCTGCTCACAGCTCTGCACTCACCTCCTCCCATGGCTGTTCCACGTGCCCCGAATGTAGTAGCTTCAAACCACTAAAAGGTATCATCTTACGGTTCCGGAGACGCGGTCTGTGCGTCACCTTATGGTTCTGGAGACGTGGTCCATGTATCATCTTATGGTATCATCTTAATGTTCTGGAGCTGCAGCCCAAAATCAGTCTTGTCCTGGAATCAAGGCTCAGCGGCTCTGGGGAGGGTTGTTTCTGCCTTTTCTGACTTCTAGCAGCTGCCTACAGCTCCTGGCTTGCAGCACCATCTGCCACCCCCAAAGTCAGAGACAGTGTCATCCAGGCTCTCCCCTCCCACCCCACATCATGTTGGGGATATAGCTCAGTGGCACAAGCGCCTGCCTGGCAAGTGCAAGGTCCTGGGTTTGATCCCTGGTACCAAAACAAACAAAAATAAGTAAATAAAATAAAACATCATCCCCACACCATCTCTTCCTCTTCTAAACCTCCTGACCCAAGAGAGGACTCCAGAGCCATCTAGGTAATCTAGGGCCACCTCCTCATCCCTGGTCTTCTCTGGGCAGCAAAGAAAGGAGTTAGGAGTTTTCATTGTGGGGGGCTATTGGGTACCACCCCAAACTCAGATTGCTGTAGGACTCTATTGCCGCAAGTACTAAGGCTGGAGCAGCTGCCTGCCGCAGGGCTGGGGAGCAGGAGAGAGGGGCCAGCGGAGGCCCAGGGTAGCAGAAGAGGAGGCCCCGGGGCCTTCTAGGGAGGCTCACCCTGGCTCTCTGTCCTCCCCCAGCCAGCGCCTCTCTTCATGACCCCCGGCCACCTGCTGGACAAGTTCATCAAGGACATTCTCCAGCCCAACAAGCACTTCTTAGAGCAGGTCAGGAAAGCTGTTGACATCATCTGCTCTTTCCTCAAAGAAAATTGCTTCCAAAATTCACAGATCAAAGTCCAAAACACCGTCAAGGTGAGCATGGTCCTTCCCCCAAGGCGCTACTGGAGGGGAGCTGGGCGGTCGCCCCCAGAACCTTGAGAAAGGGGTGTGAGCAATGATGGTGGTGAGGACACTGGTCTTCAGTGGACCTGTGCTTGAGCCACCTCTGTCCCTAATGACCCCTTTCCTAGGCTGCTGGCCTTCCTTGGTGCCCGGGGCCTGTTGATACCTCTTTCCAGTCTCTCCCTGTCTTTGAGTCACCTTCTCCTCTAAGGGTCTTTCTTCTCCTTTCTTCCATGATATAGGGCATATGCTATATGGCCACTGGATAGTCCCAGTCACATCAGGGGGATTTATAATCCCCCGTCTGGGACTTGTCCAAAACCCCAAGTTTGTGTTCCCTAAAACTGAGGAATGACTTCTAAGAGCAATGGAGGTTAAGAATAGCAGAATTTATTGAGAGAAAGATAGCTTCTAAGAGGTACAGAAGGGGAGCCTGGAAAGTGGGTTTCCCACCACCACCCCCGCATCTCCAGAGTGTTTTATTGAGCAAAGCCATGAGATGAGGTGGGTTTCAAGTGGGACAAACTATAGTCAACTAATAAGATTACAAGTATAGTCAGGTAGGTAATATTGATCCAATGGGAAGCCACAAGGTGGGTGTGGGATGGGACAAAACTATGGTGAACCAATAAAGAGTACAACAAGCATAGGCGCTTAGATAGTATTGATTAAATGGGGGTCAAGTGGGGAAGTGAGCTACAGAGCAAACGCACATGGGGCGGACAAGGGCTATCCCAGAAGGGGTGGGCAAAGGAGGTTCTGCTTCTCTATCAAGGTGATTGATCCCTGTTTAGAATGTTCTCCTCATACCCAGGGGAAGTAGATGGGTGAGCAGTTCCTCTTTTCCTGAAGCCTGGCCTTCAGTGAACACACCTCCAGCCACAGTGGTCTTCTGCAGTGACCACCCAGAGCCCAGCCCAGTCTGACTGCTTACAATATTTATAAATAACTTGGCTGTCTATAATATAAGGACACATTTTATTAGATTCTGGGCCTCACCCTAATCCAGAAAGATATCAAGATCCTTAACTTAATTATACCTGCAAAGACTCTTTCCAAATGAAGTCACATTCATGAGTTCCTAGCAGACTCATCCCTTGGTGGTCACCATCCAGCCTAAGCTGGGCATGTGCTCAACCAGAAACAGGCCCCTCTCCCTCAGTGATGGGGCCAAGTGTAGCCCCTCCACCAAGCCACATTTGCAGCCCAGGATCACTCTTGTCCATGGCTCCTAGGCCAGGGCTGACACGCTTCCCTCTGTGTGTGGTCTTAGGAGTAGATGGGATTGTGCACACAGATCTGCACACGGCATGCACAAGAAGGTCACAGAAGGGAGGAGGACAGTGTTCACGTGTGTGCAAGAACACCTGAAGTGCAGCCCTCTGGATCCACATGCGTGCTGTGTGTAGATCCATGTGCAAGCTGTGTGCAGAACCACGTATAAGCCACATGCAGATCCCTGTGCGTGGTGCACTGAGAGGGGTCTGGGAAACAGCAATAGTATCCCGAGAGTGGTGAGTAAACTGACTAGGTTTAACTATAGTGAAAACAAGACTGAGTTCATGATCAATGTTGCAAATATTTTGGAAACATGCTGGGTGCAATGGAACATGTCTGTAATCCCATCTGCTCAGGAGGCTGAAGCAGGAAGGTCACAAGTTCAAGCTCAGCCCAGGCAACTTAGTGAGAGCTTACCTCAAAGTAAAATAAAAAGGCCTGTGCTCTGGCTCAGTGGTAGAGCACTTGCCTGGCACACACAAGGCTCTGGGTTCTATCCCCAGCACCACAGGAATTGAAGGGAGGAAGAAAAAGAACCGTGGCAGCACCTTCTCTCCTTCCTGACACCCCATTAACAGGATAGTGAACAAAGAAGAGAGGTTCTGTCTTAGCCACTTCTTTTTACCTTGCTGGGATAAAATACCCAAAACCCGCACCTTAAGAAAAAAGCAGCTTATTTGGCTCACGGCTCAGAGGACGTCAGCCCATAATTGGTTGGCTCCGAGGCAGGAAGCCATGACTGAGGGGCCTGGCCAGAGAAAGCTGCTCGCCACGTGGCATCCCGGAAGTAGAGTTTGGAAAGGAGGATCTGGGGAGGGAGAGAAACCCTTCCAGGCCACAGCCCCTGTGACCACCTCTTTCGCCAAGGCCCGCCTCCTAACAGCAAGCCAGCTCTAAGCCCACGACCCAGTCACCTTCCAAAAGGTCGCACCTAGGACCGCGCGCGCGGGGCTCTTGGGGGGCATCTAGATCTGCACCAACTCCAGGGAGGAGGAAGACAGCTAAGAAGTGACTGCCTGTCTTCGCAGAATTGATGCAAGTAGGGAAGTGCTCTCTGCTGAGGAGGAGACGGAGGGGCCCCTGGAGAAAGAGGGTGCAGCCAGGGAGGGGCCAACAGCACCCAATGGTGTTCACAGACGGGCTGCATGAGTGAGGTGGGCTGGGTAGGAACCTAGGAGGATCCATACACGGGAGGCAGGACTAGTTCTGCTCACCCCCCACCCACCCCGCAGCCAGGCCTCTACCACATTTTCTCTACAGAATTAATTCGAAAGAGGAGGAGGGGGGAGGAGGACGGAGTCAGTGGAGAAGCTTCTTTAGCAGAGACCTCACTGGCCCACAAAATCTGAAATATGCACAATCCGGCCCTTCGCAGATAGTCTGGGGACCTCTGCGCCCCAATTACTACTCAACAGACTGCAGGAAGAGACTGACACATCAGGCAACAGAGTAGAACTCTCAGTGCCGTCAGCTGGATTTCTTTTAGGTCAAGGAGACTCAAAGAAAGCTGATTTCCTGAGGAAAAATCTTTAGGAAATTGACTTGAGAAGTAGAACATTTACACCTGGCCCATGGCTTGCCAAGTGTCAAAAGGACACAAGAGGAATTGCCTTTGAAACACATTATCTTGAGTTTGTGTATTAAAACATTGCACATTGCTTGAGCCCTACCTGAGCCCCGGGCAGGGCCTGCTCCCCCATCCTCATTAATGAGCTCCTTCGGTGCAGCCCCTGGGGACTGGAGACTGGGAGGGAGGTGCTGTCACTCAACCTCCCTGTCTCCCCAGGGAGGGTCCTCCGCCAAAGGCACAGCGCTGAAGACTGGCTCTGATGCCGATATCGTCGTGTTCCTGAGTTCACTGGACAGCTTCCTCTCCCAAAAAACCTATCGGGGCGAAATCATCCAGGAAATCCGCAAGCAGCTGGAGGCCTGTCAGCAGCAGAAGAAGTTTGAAGTGAAGTTTGAGATTTCCAAATGGAGTGCTCCCAGGGTGCTGAGCTTCTCACTGAAGTCCAAAGACCTCATTGAAAGTGTGGACTTTGATGTTCTGCCTGCCTATAACGCACTGGGTGAGGCACCCCGGACCCTGGCTCTCGGGGAGGGAGGTGGGGGCAATCAGGAAGGACAGCGTGGGGCTCAGGGAAAGCCTGTTGCAAATGCGTGCCTGCTCTGGGTCCAAAGCCCCTGTGGTAGCATCGATAACAGTAGTAATCCTGTGTACCAGTGCCCCAGCTCATTCTTGTCTCAGTTAAGCCTCCCATGGCAACCAGGGCCCATCTCTTATTTCCACCCAGCCCCGGTGTCGTGCACAGTGTGTCAGAATGGGGGACAGAAGAACACCGCATACATTTGTAGATGAAATCTTCAAGTAATAGAAAAGGAAATGAAAGAACAGATGCAGAAAGCACTGTGAAGCAAAAACACAGGAAATCTGGGTGTTCACCTTCACTCTTAGCAAGCTCTTTAGACATGCAGTTTGTGGATGACACGTACATGATGGTGTATTAATAGCAATGAAAGCAGTCAGAGAGGCATTGCTAAGTCACAGTCATGAAGACCCCAGTCCCTTCCCTGTGCCTGGTCCATAGTGACCCTCAGCCAAGGAACGATAGCATATGATGTAAGTCAGTAAATGCTCTCCGTAAAGGGGAAGACAGCAAATATTCTCGGTGTCGAGGACAATATGGTATTTGTCACAAGGGCTCAACTACCACTATGGATGAAGAGCCCTACACAGCATATTAACAAACGGTGTGGCTGGGTGCTGATAAAACTTTATTGACTAAAATAAGCAGGGAACCAGATTTGGCCCAGGGCCATAGTTTGTGGAGCTGGAGTGATGGGCACTCAGGGAGTCTTTCTGCAATAATGAAAACCTTCTGTATCTGTGGTCTGCACCTGCCGAGAGCATGACAGATGACTGGTGCAACTGAGAAACAAGATCTTAATCTTATTTCCTTTTAATAGACTCAAATGCAGTCAACATGACCGAAAGCTACCATATTGGACAGCACAGGTACAAACCTACTTCAACAGCAACACCTGTGTTCACATAGACCGTATGCTTTTTCAAAAAAAATCTTATTGCTCTGAAAATGATTCTCATACCTTAGGCATTAGAAATTCAAGTATACAAGTGTGGTTCCAATAAATGTCCCAAAATTAAATTATATTTGCCAAGAATGTTTTGAAACTTACTAATGACCACACATATTAAGATGTAATATAATCTCCTTCATGCCAGGTCAAGGGAAGACCACCCATCCAGCCTATACAAAGCTCATCAATCTGTACAAATCTTCAGACATCACCGGGGGAGAGTTTTCCACCTGTTTTACAGAGCTCCAGCGTGACTTCATTATTTCTCGGCCCACCAAACTGAAGGACTTGATTCGTCTGGTAAAACACTGGTATAAACAGGTATGGCCACCTGGTTATTGTATCTACTAGGAAGAGGTCACCACAAAGCCATCATTTATCATAGGCCCAAATTCTCCCAAGATGCAGGCTGGGCTACTTTAGGGAACCTGCAAACTTTCAACCCTGTATAGCTGTACAGTTCCCACCACCAACCCTATTTCTTTGGGTCAGGCGTTCAGTACCCCCTACGATCAAATCTGCTACATGTGGCTTATTTTGCTCAAGAATTCAGCAGGAAGCCAAACCTTCCTGTTCTAAAGGGTGGATGAGAGTCGAGGTGCCCTGATGGGCTGCCCAGTGCTTGCTTGTAGTGAACAGATCCCCTGCCATCTCCCAGAAATCAGGCTGAGCACCAGAGGGCTGGGGCAGCGGCGTCCGTACGGAGCCCCTGCTTTGCTTCAGCTGACTTGCAGGTTCTTTCTGAGTCTCATGATGACAGGATCCGTTCTTCCTCTGTCACCTCCCTTACTGAAGCCAGCTGATGCCCACTCTTTCCCCAGTGTGAAAGAAAAATGAGGCCAAAGGGATCTCTGCCCCCAAAATATGCCCTGGAGCTGCTCACCATCTACGCCTGGGAGCAGGGCAGCGGGATGAATGATTTTAGCACTGCTGAAGGGTTCCGGACGGTCCTGGAGCTGGTCACAAAATATCAGCAGCTCTGCATCTACTGGACTGTCAATTACAACTTCGAAGATGAGACGATGAGGAAGTTCTTGCTGACCCAGATCCAAGGGACCAGGTGCTCTGACCCAGTCCTCTCTTCTTACTGAGCCTGATTTCCTTCCACGCTAGTTCAGGGGCCAGAATTCTCCCTCCTGGGTCCTGAGTCACGCCTATGTGAAGCTGGGGTTGGAGCAGTGCTAGCAACAGGACTGTCCAGTGTCTCCAGGGACAAACCTTAGGGGGTGGAGGAAGCACTGTCCAAAAGAAAGAGAGGACAGACCGAAGCACACAGTGTTTCTGTCATGTGGGTCAGAAGGAAGTGCTTGGATTTGTTAGTAGGTCCAAGAGAGTCCTCAGAAATGACACTGTCATTATCATTCATGGGCTGATTTATTATTAGTGTTTTTATTAGCTCAAGCTTGGGTCCGTTTTGTTTGGTTTGGTTTGGTTTGCTTTTGGCAGTGTCATAAGTCCCCAACTTATGAATGAATTCCATTCCGGGAGACTGTTCACAAGTCAGACTCATGTGTAAATCCAACTAAGTGAGTCTCATACACCTTTGATGTAAATATTCAATGTACAGCATAAAAACATATACAAAGACTGTAAATAAACCATTTTTACTTTTATAGTTATCTTAAAATGGTGGTACAGTGCAGTGAAACTATACAGCTATTCCTGAGATTTGTTCGCACATAGGAATGTGCATAATGTGAGGTCTGTTCATGTCTGTGAAAGTTCTCAACTCGAATGTTCATACATCAGGGACTTATAGTACTAGAGATTGAACCCAGAGCCTTCACAATGAGTCCCTAGGTCTTTTTTGTTTTTAATATTTTATTTTTAGACAGAGTCTTGCTAAGACCCTAAGTTACCCAGGCTGGGCTTAAACTTAGACCCTCCTGGCTCAGCCTCCCAGAGTGCTGGAAGATGTGTGCCATCACCTCTAGCTTAGATCAGGTTTTATCTACCCCTTTAGACCTTTAAGAATAGTAAGGAATCTCAGCACATATGCTAAGCAGCACCAGCAGGAGAAGGCGGTAAGGAGAGAGAGCGGAAAAGAGTGTGGGGGAGAACAGAGATGAGGAAGCGCCCTGGCAGGCCTCCCCCCCCACCCACTTGGCAGCACTGTATTGGATGAAAGATCCATGATACCTCAGGGAATCTAGCACAGAGGCCAGAGTTACATGATGCTTCACTGTGTAGAGTAATAGCTTTCAAAACTTTGAAACACGATATTCGAATTAGTGACAGCTAAGATGTAAGGATACATTGTTTTCTTGCTGAAGCCATAAATTTGAAAGCAACTCTAATTCCTTTGAACCCCTCCTTTAGGCCTGTGATCTTGGATCCAGCCGATCCCACTGGCAATGTGGGTGGTGGAGACCGCTGGTGTTGGCATCTTCTGGCAAAAGAAGCGAAGGAGTGGTTTTCCTCCCTCTGCTTCCGAGATGGCAGGGGCGGCTCTATCCAGCCATGGAGAGTACTCGTAAGTGTACTGTAAAGGAGGAGTCATCTGGAGACAGCAGCTTTGTAGCAGGCTTGAATGCAAGAATTTCTCCTGCCGCCACCACACTGAATAATTCAGCCACAAAGAACAAACAAATAAACAAACAAATGGGGTTGAAACAACTGCTCCCTCCCCTAGTCTGTTATAGTAATCCCGAGGCCAGAACTCACGCTACAGTGAAATGGTACTTTCTCCGGGGCAGACGTGCCCAGCCTCGGTGGCAGTAATGACACTCAGGGCTGGCTGTGCGCCACTGGGCATGGGGTGGGCTCTGGGAGGGCATCTTGGTCTCAGTGGCCCCTGGAGGTGGAGACAGGGCTCTGTCTGGCTGTGGGCTTTGGCTTCGCCCTCGTTAGTTGCTGGCTTTAGTGCCCTCGAGGGAGCAGCTGCCCCTCCAGGCGGGAGGTCCACCAACCTGGCAGGGCGAACAGGAAGGGAAAAGATAACCAGCGCGAGAGCACAGGGGTTTTGTCAGAGCTTCATCTGTGAATTCCTACACTGCATTTCCTTGGACGGATTGCCATGTGGCTGCAGAGAGATGAGAACACCATGGATATGGCTTGGGTCACTCGCCTGAGAGTACTTGCCACCCCTGCACAGGGTGCCCCTCTCGCCAGGCAGCCTCAGTGCACCCCACCATGACACATTCCCGCGTGGTGCCCTTAGTCCTTCGCCCCCACTCCTGGCTTCTTTCTTTAAAGCAGGCTTTCTCTGCTGTGGTACTCCTGCCATTTGAGACCAGGCAATTCTTTTGTCTAGAAGAGGTTCTTACACATTGTAGGATATTGATCCCAGGCCTCTGTCTACCTGCTGCTCCCCAGTGGAGACCATTAAAATGTCTCAGTGAGAGGCTGAGGCAGGAGGATCAGAAGTTTGGTTCAACTTAGTGAGACTCTGTTTCAAACTTTAATATTTTGGGATTCAATCCCCAATTCAAAACAAACTTCAAGGCATTGTCACATGTAGTCTGGGGAGCAAAAGTGCCCCCAGGTGAGAACCCCTACTTCAGAGAAACCCCTCAGCCTTAAACCATTTTGCCCAGCCTACTCATCAAGATCTGCATGCTTGAAAAGAATCCAACATGGGATCTCTGGGATCCTTCCCAGATGCAGTCCCCAGTGTGGGGGTGAGGGGGCGGCATTCTTTTCATCTGCAGTCAGCACTGCCTGGGGGACCTTCTTTCTCTTCAGACAATACAATCCCCCGGAAGCTGTGGAGCTAGAATTCATCCAGTTGTCCATAAGATGCTGTCAGTCAGAAGTCATTTCCTGGGATGTCAATGCTAGAAGAAACATCCAGACCCCGGCTGCCAATCACTCCCAGAGGAGAGTCAGTTCCCAAAGGAGAACCCAGCTCCACCCCTGGTGTCCCCATCTCCTCTTCCCTCACTACTCAGACCCTTCGGGAAGCCCAGGCTGCGAAGTCCTTGGTGGAGCCCCTGCTCTGTGAGAGATCCCCTGCAGAAGCATCTGCTGTGCTCCAGCTCTGCGTGCACCAGCTTCTGAGCCCCTTTCTCTATTTCTCCGGACACCCCACCCTTTCCTTTAAGTCTCACAAAGGAAAACCTCCCTATACCTGTCTTCCCCAAGCAAAGTCCTCACTTGGGCTTTGGCGCCCATCGCTCTGAACTTGCTCTCAGGATCTTCCATCTCCTCTGCCACCTGCATCTTCTCTTCCCTTCTGTGTGCAAATGCTCCTCCAGGAGGAAGTCCCCAGCTGGAGCTAGCAGCCCTTCTTGTCACCTTCAGGCCCCCAAAGGCTTGTGTGACAGTGATTGCTTTACCTAGATTAGCCTGCTCCCTGCCCCCACCCAGCAGCATCGTCCTGCCAAACCTAAAGTCTTCTTCCTTGGCCTCCAGCTTCAAAGATACCAGAAGGTCTGCGCGCCTTCACCTCATAAGCCCCTACTACGGTTTCATTTCCACTGCTTCTATACCTGGCCTTTCTGCCCAGTTCCTAACACAGAGCCTGAAAACCCACAGTGTTTCCTGGCCAAAGCATTTTTTATCTTCATAATGAGCCACTTTCGATCATCTCTACAGTGAAATTAACAAAGTGACTGTGTGGGCTTGCGGAGCATGTCAAGGGAGGGACTTTCAGTCCTGCCCCTAAATCTGCAGGGAGGAGAGAGAGGTTAGAGACTGAGTTCAGTCATGGCAAATTATTTAACCAATTATGCTGGAAGGATGAAGCCCCAATTCCCAAAGAAAGAAAAGAAAGTGAAAGGAAGAAAAGACTCTGGATACTGACTCTAGTCTGGGAATATCCTGGTTGGTAAACTCTCCAGCATCTCCTCAGAAACGTAGTGCATCCCATCTCCATGGAGATAGAAGCTCCCAACCTCAGGACTCTGTGCGTCTCTTCCCCCGTGTGTCGCTCACTTATATCCTTTCTAATAAAATGGTAATGGTTAATACAGCTTTTCCTGAACTCTGTGGGCCTCTGCGGGAGTTATCAAACTTGAAGAGCCTTCATGGGAGACATCATGCTAAATTTGTAGCCGAGTGAAACAGAGGGGCAAGTAGCCTGGGGCTCCCCCTTGTGGCTGGTGAATGCTGCAAGCACAGACCTGAGGGTGCTCTTGCTCTTGTACCTGTGGGGTCTGCACAACTCCAGGTAGCAGGAGTCCACACTGACTTACAGAACAGGCAGCTGGTGCCAGAGGGCTGGTGCTGGAAGGCACCGCTACTCTTGTCCAGGACAAAGGGAAAAGAGCAGGATATAAGTGAGGTTGGACAGTGCAGGAGTGACCAGGTGTGACACTGCACACCTCTCATCCCAGCACTCCAGGATGCTGAGGCGGGAGTGAGTTTGAGACTAGTGAGGGCAATTTAGCAGCACAGCCAGACTCTGTCTCCACATAAACAAGGACTAGGGATGCAGCTCAGAGCAAAGGCCTTGGATTCAATTCCCAGAACCTGAACAAATAAGCAAATGGGAATAAAGTGAGCAACTCACAACCACACAAAGACAAGAAGGGGACATTTTAGTCTTCCACACCAGTGCCTCCCAGCAACCAGCAGGCAGTTAAACTCGTTAGGAGCAGAGATAAGAGAATGCACAGTGATCAAGAACATTGATCATTACTAAGTGTCAGATGTGATGGCTCACACTTGTAAGCACAGCACTCGGGAGGCTGGAGCAGGAGGACCACCACGTATACGAGGACAACCTGGGCTACATGGTGAGTTCAAGGCCAACAAACAAAAACAATAAAAGAAAACAAATGACATCAACAACAAAAACAGACATAACTAGGGCACTAACACTTTCTCAGAAAAATTGGCAAGCAATGGTAACAAATAGGAACCCAACCCCTCCTGTGTTTCAGGACCCACAAGCTGCCATAACTGATTATTATTTTTTTTTTTTCCGGGACCGGGGATCGAACTCAGGGCCCTAGTGCTCAGCAGCAAGCACTTAGCCCACTGAGCTGTACCTCCAGCCCTATAACTGATGATTTTTAAAAATTGGGTTGTTTTAAACAGAATAATTCTATTTAATAAACGCAGAGAGGATGACAAAATTAGAGACACTGCTCTGCAGTCTCTGGTGAGATAAAGGACTTAGGCAGAGGTTCTCTGCGGATGAAATTGTTAAGTGAAAAGCTGATGGGGAACACTGTGACAGGGTCCCAGGGTCACCTCCCAAATCCTCAGTTAAGTCATAGCATCAGTGAGAGAGGAATTATAGGGGATTGGTGGGCAACTCGGTGGAAGAGTGTGTATTTAGCATGCACGAAGCCTTGAGAAAGAGAAGACACCAGGAAAAAGCCGGACAGAAGGGCAGAGGTGTGTGCTCACAGCCATGAAAGGGAAGCGAGCCAGGAACCTAGCAAGAAGGCAGCTAAGCGGAACTACAGGTCAGGATCCAGGCCTGGTTACCCTGGCAACCAGGTCCTGCCCCTGTCAAAGGAAATAGCAGTGGTGAGAAGCAGGGACAAATGGCAAGTGGCCAGTGGCCCAGGAGGAGATTGGAAAAGTGTGAGCTGCAGTTATCCAAAGAGGTCACCAGCATGGGGAGCCTGTGGATGAAAGGGTCACCTGTATCCCGGTGACAGGGCCTTCCGTGCTTGGCCCTGGGCTTCTCTGCAAAGTCCAGTAAAATCTGAGCAGGGAGAGGAAGGTGGAGGGCTCACACCCACACCGCTCAGGCAAATCACTAACTCTCCATGCTCACCAAATGCTACTTTTCTACGTGAATGCATAGCTTAGTGCAACTACAGAGTTCGTAAAGTTAGGAAGGTCCAGGACTACAACCACAGAGGGCTGGGAAAGCTGCAGTGGCAACTCTGTGAGTTGGGGGAAATGTTCTCCACCCCAGGATGGAGCAGAGGCTGGCGCAGTTTGTAAATAAGAGCTTGGTTTTCGTGTTACCAGCACCTTACAAAGCCCTGGGCTCTTGGCAGCCTAGACTACGAAGCCTGATCACAGTCAGGAATCTGAACTGTGGGGTTGGAGTCCGCACTGACACAGTAGAGGATTTATGGTACTACCACGGGCTGTGCTGGGAACTGAGCCTGCAGGGGACCCAGTTAGGCAAGGGCGCAGTCTGACGAGGGGGGTGGCCCTGGATTATAACCGTGGGTGTAAATGCTTAACAGGCCTCGATATGGCCGACCTGCCTCCACATGGTTCTGCCAGAGAAACCAAGGTTTAGCTGTTTCATCAGTATGACCAATACCATCAGTCATCTATCGAAGACATTGCTTCCCAGGCAAAACAGCGTGGCCACTGCCTGGCAACGCAAAAGCCACAGGAGACACAGGGAAATGCAGAAATAGGCTCTGGTAATAAGAAACATTGGCAGGGCTCCCTCAGGCATGAAGATGAAAAACCTAAGCAATAGGGCTGCTAACGAGATGGAGAGAGGATGGGGGAGGACAGGGCCTGAGTGTGTTGTGAGCACATGTGAGCATGTCACAGGGAAACCCACTATCCCGTGTAACTAACACAGTAGTAAAAACAAGCTGGGAAAGATTTTATAGTCCCAACATATTCTTCAAGATTGGTCTCATTACTGTAAGAAGAGCTATTATTTATGAGAGAGAAAGGGAACCCATAGGGATGTATATTTAATTTTAACTCACAGAATAGAGAATATACCTTCCCAAGCAAACAGAAAATTCACAAGAGTTATCTGGGTGTAGTGGCACACACCTGTAATCCCAGCACTTGGGAAGCTGAGGCAGGAGGATCATTGCAAGTCTGAGACCAGCCTGAGCTACAAAATGAGCTTAAGGTCAGCCTGAACTACATAGCGAGACCCTGTCTCAAAAAAAAATTGATCACAAGTTGAATGCTCAATAATAATAGAAATAATAATAATAATAATAGCACCCTTTGGGAATAATTTAATAAAAGTAGGAACCATTATGAATGTTATATACGTAGGTAACCTGGAAATGTTAAAAACTTTTTATTATTGAACAACTCTTGGATTAAGAGAGGAACTGGAAACCAAAATTACTGAATTTCTAAAGACTAATGACAGTATCTGGAGATACATTTAATACAGTAATGAGAGAGAAATACAGAAGCCTTAAGAACTTTTATCAATAAAAAATAAAAGTATGAAGATCAATGAATGAAAAAATCCCAGTTCAAAGTTCAGTAAACTAAAGGAAAAGGGAAACAGTAAAGCGTCCCTGAAGGAAGCATGAGGAAGGACATTTTAAGGAGCAAAAACTGACGAGGTAAAGAATAGAAAAACAGTGCATCTAATTAATAAATTCAAGTTTTGTCTCAAAAAAATAAGATAAAACACCAGCTAATGCTGTCAAGAAAAAAGAGAAATAAGAAACGACAAAGAGAAATAACTATTGAAACAGAAACAAAGTTTAATATCATAACAGGCTACTCTACCTTTACACAAGTGAATTTGAAAACCTAGATAAATGGATGATTCCCTAAGAAAATAATAGCTGGTCCCATTAGAAAAGTTCAACGGACCTGTTTCTGTAGTAAAGGTAGACAACATTATTAAATATCTCCCCAAATAGGACCAGACAGTTTCACAAGAGAATTCAACCAAAACTTCAAAAGCCAAGTCCCTCTAAGTCTCAAATATCCTATATGTTCTTCCAGAGAATTGAAAACAAAGGCAAACTTCCTACTTCTTCTTTGAAGTATAACATTGCTCCATAAACATAGTAGGGGTAATGCAAGGGAGACTGGTGTGAAATTTTTAAGTAAAATCTCAGCACAGAACCAGACTCCACATGAAGGAATGACACACCATGATTCTGGTTTGTTTCAATTTTGTGATATAACCACAAATTTAGTTCATATGGTTAAAGGTGGCAAATTAATAGTTACCACTGTTGCTCATTTTTGTCAGTTTGTGTTTGATGTTATTACTGCTGGTTGTACTACATTAGCCAAGGTGACCTAAGTGTTCTAACCAGTTATTCTTCCTGGTATGCCAAGACCGAGATTGCCTAAGCATCATATGTAATACCGTAGGCCAGTGACAAAGAAGCAGGGGCTGGGCCATGCAGGTGGCAACTTCTCATTCCCAGTAAATTGAAGAGGAGGGATCTCCTAACTGGCTCAAAGCCCAAAAGCCAGCTACAGTTGGAAGACATCTCTAAGAAGTAGCCATTTCCTACGTGTTCTTAATACTACCAATAAAGCTACTCGCCATAAGCAATTTACAAGCACCCACCCATGAATTAAACTTAAATAAGAAAGAAAATAAGAAGACACTTCAGCAAGATGCAGCCCCTGACTTCCAGTTCACCAAAGGCAAACACAGGGAGCAATGAGGTGGGACAGTCCGGAATCCACCCACCTGGGTTCTGCAAAGTGGTGACAGCAGAAGTAACAAGGCAGCCGACTGAGGCTCTGGGAGAAATCAGATCAGAAATAATCCCAGACGGCTACAGAGATGGTGACCATAATGAAAGATGTGGTTAGTGATTCTAGAGAAGATACAGATTTTAAAAATCATAGAGGAGCTTAAGAAAATGATGGAAACCATGAACGCCCAACAAAGGAAAGAAACGGAATCCATGAAACAGATTCAGATGGATTTCTAGGAGATTTAAAATTCCAGGGAAAGTATACGCAGAAGAATGAGCCAATTTGAGGACAGGATATCAGATATAGAAGATAGGATTGTGCTTAGCGATCACGAAAAGAAAGATTTTTTGCCAGGCACGGTGGCGCACGCCTATAATCCCAGCACTCGGGAGTCTGAGGCAGGAGGATCCTTGTGAGTTCGAGACCAGCCTGGGCTACAAAATGAGCTCAAAGCCAACCTGAACTGCACAGCAAGACCTTGTCTCAAAAAGACAAAAAAAAAAAAAAAAGAAAAGAAAAAGAAAGGAAGATTGTTTTTTAAGATTTCTTAAAAATAGCAATGGACCACAAAAAATCAATCCAACAGCTTCTAGATGATGCAAAGAAGAATAAAATTGATCAGAGTCAATGAAAAAGCAAAAGAGTGCAAATGACATAAAAAAACCTTTTCGCAAGAGTAAAGTCACAAAACTTCCCAAGCATGGAGAAAGAATTGGATGTACTGAGAAATAAGGCATATAGAACTTAAATGAGCAATGATCAAAAACAAACAAAACAAACAAAACCAGACTGGCAGAAGGGATCAGGAAGCAAGATCCAACAATTTGCTGCATATAAGAAATACATTTACCTCAAAAAGAAACTCATAGTCTGAAAGTCAAAGGATGGAAAACAATACTCCTTGCAACAGGAAAAAAGCAAAGGTAGCGATTCTATTTGCAGACAAACTGGATTTCAAGCCACAGCTTATTAAGAGAGACAAGGAAGGTCCTTAAAAAGGGAACAAGTCAAGAGAAAGAGATAACAGTCATACATGCACCAAATACCAGAACACTTAACTATATACAACTACTATTAATGGGCATGAAAAATCAAGTAAGCCAGGCATGGTGGCACACACCTGTAATCCCAGCACTTGGGAGGCTGAGGCAGGAGGATTGCCATAAGTTTGAGGTCAGGCTAGCCTATACAGTGAGTTCAAGCCCAGCCTGGACTACATAGTGAGACCTTGTCTCAAAACAGACAGAAACATCAAATAAGCACTAATATAATTATAATGGGGGACCTCAATACACTGTTACAAATAAACAGATCAATTAGACAAAAAAAAGAAATATCAGAACTGAACCAAACTTTTGAACAAATGGACTTAGTAGATGTCTACAGAGTATTTCACCTCATAAAACCAGAATATACATTCTTCTCAGCTGCACATGGGACATTCTCTAAAATAAACCACATACCAGGTCATAGTACCACTTAAGTAAGTGCAAAGGAACTGAAGTTATCCCATGCATATTATCAACCCATAGTGCAATGAAATTGGAAATCAAAGAAACCACAAAAACTTCATAAACACATGGAAATTAAATAACACCCTCCTGAACAACCAATGGGCCACAGATAAAATTAAAGAAGAAATTAGCCTATAATCCCAGCACTCCAGAGGCTGAGGCAAGTGGATCACTGCGAGTTCAAGGCCAGCCTGACGTACTTAATGAGTGTGGTGGATTGGCAACTGGTGGTCAACTTGTAACACCCAGCTGAACTGAATCACGTGGTGCTGGGTGTGAAGGGCCCACCTGAGGGTTGTTGTCACCAAAATAAACAAGAGAACTGTAGAAGGAGGAGAGCTGCTGTTGAGGAGCTGTGGGTTCTCCTGGAGGAGCTTCTCGTGCTGGCTTTCCTGGTAGGAACTTGGCTGTTATCATCTGAGCTCAGGACCTTGTTGTTGCTCAGGATAGCCATGGTACTTTTTGGGAGAGCTCTGGTCCTTACTTTGAGTGTTGCTTTTTGGCTCCAGTGCAGACCCCTCAGCCCGCTGGCACAGACTTTCTAGCTTCCACTGCTCACCTTTGGGCTTTCCCAGTGCAGATTCTGAAACAGGCCTGCATGAGACATTGTCATGGGCCCTTGGCTCCAGGTGGACTCCTGGGGGTGTATTGTGATGGGCTCTAGGTCTTCAGATGGACTCGTGCAGGACATTGCTGTGGATTCCAGGCTCTCAGCTGGATTCTTTTGGTCTTTAGTGTGTGGACAGATTTCCTGAATTCTTTTGAGCTTCATTCTTTGGGTGACTATTATAAAATAATCCTATAGATTATAATATTCCTGTATTAAATTGTTTCCCTTGTAAACTCTGACTACAACAGTGAGTTCAAGGCCAGCCTGAACTAATAGCAAGACCCTATCGTACCAGAAATTATAGGATGCATTGAAAACAGTCCTCCAAGGGAAATTTATAGCGGTGAATTCTCATATCTGAAAAACAAAAATTCTCATATCTGGAAAACAAACTAATGTTGAACCTCAACTTTCTAGAAAAAGAAGAGCAAGTCAAGCCTAATCCTTATACAAGTGAGGAAATTATAATGATCAGGGCAGAAATGAATGCAATGGGTGCAAAGAAGACAAAACAAAGAATCCATGAATTGAAGAGTTGGTTCTTTGAAAGATTAAATAAAATTGAGAAACCTCAAGCCAATTTTATCCAAAACAGAAAAGGAAAGAGTGAAATCCATGTGACTAGGGATGAAAAGGGTAAAGTCACAACAGACCTGTAGAAATCCAGAAAGATCATCAATACCTACTTTGAGAACCTGTGTTCAAATAAGATGGGAAGACACAGAAGTGGACAGACTCCTAGAGACATATGAATTGGCAAAGCTGAATCAAGAAAACATAAAAATTCTAAGTAGCCAATACCAGCCAATGAAATTGAAGGTGTAATTAAAAATCTACCAACAAAGAAAAGCCCAAGTCCTGGTGGATTCACTGATGAATTCTACAAAACTTTTAGAGAAGACCTAATGCTGCTACTTCTCAAACTCTTTAATGAAATTGAAAGGGAAGCAATACTCTCAGACTCACTCCTAGAAGTATTACCCTGATACTAAAACCAGATATGGCTCCAACCAAAGAAAGAGAACTACAAGCCAATCTCCCTAGTGAACATAGATGCAACACTCTTCAATAAGACACTGGCAAATAGAATGCAACAAATCATCAAGAAGATCATGCACCATGACCAAATAGGATTCATCCCAGGGATGTAGGGATGGTTCAATATACGCAAATCAATGAATGTAATATACCATATTAAGAGAGCAAAGAACAAAAACCATATGATAATCTAAATAATACAGAAAAAGTGTTTGACAAAGTCCAACACCAATTCATAGTAAAAAAAAAAAACCTACCAAAAACTGGAATAGATAGTCTTTATTGCAATCCGATAAAAGCCATCTATGACAAACCAACTGCCAACATCGCATTAAATGATCAGAAAATGAAAGCTTTCACTCTACAGTCAGTAACAAGACAAGGATGTCCACTGTCACCACTGTTATTTGATATAGTTCTAGAAACATCAGCCAGGGCAATTAGATAAGAGAAAGAAATAAAAGGAATAAGCATAAGAAAGGAAGAAGTTAAATTATCATTATTTGTGGGTGACATGATGCCCTACATAGACGATCCCAAAAATTCCAGCAAAAGGCTTCTAGATGTAATAACCAAATTCAGTATACAGCTAGATACATAGTCAATACTCAAAAATCAATGGCATCCTATACACAAATAACAAACCCCTTGAGAGATAAATTAGGAAAACAACACCTTTCACAATAGCATCCCCCAAAATAAAATACCCAGGAATCAATCTGACAAAGGAAGTAAAAGACCTTTACATTGCAAACTTCAGTACTCTGAAAGGGAGATCAAATAAAATATTAGAAAATGGGAAGATATCCCTTATCGTTGAGTAGGAAAAACCAATATACTGAAAATGGTCACACTTCCAAAATTGTTACACAGATTTAATACAATCCCAATCAAAATATCAATAGCATATCTCACAGAATTAGAGGGGGAAAAGAAACCCTTCAAATTCATTTGGAACCAGAAGAGACCTAGAATAGCAAAAGCAATTCTAGGCAACAAAGGCAAGTCAGGGGGCATCACAATCCCTGGCTTGAAATTATACTACAAAGCTACTGTGATAAAAGCAGCATGGTACAGCCAAACAGACCTGAGGATCAATGGAGCAGATTAGAAGATCCATGAACAATTCCAAACACACTCAGCAACTTTGTCTTTGACAAAGGAGCCAAACACCCTCACTGGAAGAAAGATAACCTCTTTAGTACATGGTGCTGGGAAAACTGGCTTTCCACACACCAAAGATTAGAACTAGAGCCATATCTTTCACCACACCATAAAGTAAAAGAAAAATGGGTCAAAGATCTAAATATTAAAACGAAAGCTCAAAAAAAAAAATAAAAAAAAAAATAAAAAAAAAGCTCTAAATCTGCTAGATCCAATAGAATAGGTAGAACTCTTGAAGACATTGGTGTAGGCAAAGACTTTATGCACAAAATCCAAATTGCACAGGAACTACCACAAAGAATCAACAACTGAAATTTTGCTAGCTGTTCCTCAGACAAAGGACTAATATCTAGAATATATAAAGAACTCAAAAAACTCAGACTCCCTCAAAATTTAGATACCCCATCCAAAAATGGGCATCTAAAGTGAATAGACACTTCTCAGGTAAAAAAAAATTAGAAACAGCAAATAAATATATGAAACATGTTCAATGTCACTAGTCATTCAAGAGATGTAAATTAAAACAACACTGATAATCCATTTCACTCCAGAAAAAATGGCTATTTTCAAGAAATCAACCAATAACAAATGCTGGAGGGGCTGTGGGGAAAAAAGAACTCTTCTGCACTGTTGGTGGGAGTGCAGACTGGTGCAACCACTGTGGAAATCAGTGTGGAGATTCCCCAAAAACCTGGAACTACATGTTTCATGGACCCAGCTATTCCTCTTCTTGGTATCTTCCCAAAAGAATTAAAAACATCATACCACAGCAATATTTGTGCACCCGTGTTTACAGTGGCACAGTTTGTAATAGCTAAATCCTAATCCAGTGGGATTATAGACATTGTTGTCTGAAGCCAGTGAGTTTGGGGGTGATTTACTACATAGCAGTAGGTAACTAATACAGCAGCCTAAAGCAGATGCCCATCAACCAACGAAAGGATAAAGAGGATGTGGGTTTTTTATAAAATGGAGTACTACTCTGTCATAAAGACGACCTGGAGACATTTCTGGGTAAGTGGATGCACCTTGAGACCATACTCTTAAGTGAAATAAATCAAACGCACATGTTTAAATACCTCATTGTTTCTCTGGCGTGAGAAACTGAAAGTGTAAATAAGGACCTAAATGCAGAATAGATATCGGGAAATGGGAAGAAAATGTTCAAATGAGAAGGGGAACCAGGGAGGGGGAGGGGGAAAGGAAGGAAGGGAAAAGAAAAATGGAATAAAAGGAAACAAAGCATTTGTAAATAAAGAGGGGAAGAGGGGTTGAGGGAGGGCAGCAGGACATATTAATGAGTGTGATCATTATGTATACCTAAAATGTATAATTAAACTAAAGAAAATTAAAACTACCCTGAATATCATTTTTCAACTATCAGTTTGGCAAAACCTGCCATGCAGCACTGCCCTCTGTGTCAGTCTGTGAGTACCAGGCTCCTGGATCCAGGCGAGGTGGGCAGAAATTGATTCGACCCTTCTGGAAGACCTGTGGTGCTTGCTCCAGGACACATTTTTGTCATTGTGTGCTTTGCATCTCATAATCCCGTTCTGGAAATCAGTGCTGATCTACCCCCACAGTTTGGGAGGCTGGGAAGTTGAGATCAAGCCACCAAAAGAGGTGTCTGTTGAGGACCCGCTTCCTCATGGACAGCTGCAGCTTCACTGTGACCTCAGCCAGCGATGAGCAGGGTCTCGGGATGTTCTAGGGCACTGACCTTCCCGTGTGAGGGCTCCCCCTCGTGACCTAATCCTGCCCCACCCTCCCATAACATCACATGGGGCTTAGGCATTGACATACGAATTTGGGAGACACGAACTGCAGACCACAGTGACTTACACAGCCTTGCACAAGGGACAGGCATATACACCATGAGTTCTCCTCAGACTCCTAAGTCAGAAGCTCCTGAAAAACACAGATTTCTGACCTTCATCCCAGTTTCACCTAAAGAGAAGCTCCAGGAAGGGCCCTGCAATCGTCACAGCCAATGCCCAGGGCTACTGCTGACCCTGGAGGACAGGCAGCCCTTGGCTTTTCATGGCAGGGGTGCCCGGGCCATGCCAAAGAGCTCACCGTGACCCAGCCTCCTTGCTAGAGTTGCAACCTTGGATAGGTCCTTCTCCTTGTTGCGGTCAGTGACCTGACCGGGCACCTGAGGAGGAGCGTCACTTTCCAGATTCGGTCCTGAGAATCTTGCTGTCAGCCTTAGGTCAAGGGCAAGATCACAGCCCCAGCCAACACCTCAATTCAGCTGAAGAGACAGAGGCTCCAGCTAAGCTGTGCCTGAGGGTTGCAGATAGAGCTCAGTGGCACAGCACCTTCCTAGCAAGCACAAGATCCTGAGTTTGATTCCTAGTACCAAAAATAAATAAATTAGTAAGTAAATAAGCTGTGCTGGTATTCTCAGTCCTCAGAAACAGTGGGATTATAGACATTGTTGTCTGAAGCCAGTGAGTTTGGGGGTTATTTGTTATGCAGCAGTAGGTAACTAATACAGCAGCCCTAAAGTAGAGTGAAGAGCAGCACCCTGGGAGGCTTCAGACCAGGCATTAGTCCTGGATTTCCAGGCATTTAGTTGTGTGGGCTTCATTTCTCTAACTATAAATGAGTAGCTTGAACCAAATACCTGAAGAGTTTTAAAATATTAATTAGTGAGTTTCCCCTATTTCCTCTTTTTTTGTCTCTTGCTCAATTTCAAGCACATTCTTGAGGCTCTGTTTAGTCTCAAGAGAGACACAGGGAGGCACCGGGTGGCAAAGATGACTTGAACTAGACAGTGGCATGGGGAGTCTGTGCATCCCGAGATTGTGGGACCAGGGGTTTGAGGCAGCCCCTTGGGAGACTAACAGCAGGACACCCACTGAGATGTGCCCCTAAGCAGGGGGTCTCAGCTGGACAGAGAGGCCCACGTCCCAGGAGCAAAAAGAAACAGCCATGAGCCACTGGAAGGGCCACTGAAGGCCACCACAGACATTTCAGTGGTCCCCAAGTTCAAAGATGATCGGTGACTAGGGACCTAACCCCTCCTTAGCACTGCAGGGGATCCCATCCTGGGGGCAGGAGCCCCAAGAATGACCAACGTGGAACTGTCCACTGTAAGTAGATGCAACCTGGGAACAACACTAGGACCAATGGCCAGAAGCAAAGACGGCCTTGCTTCTCACACACCTGGGTGTGTGGCTGAGACAGCGCTGCCCCAATTCCCGGGGCATGTCCCTTGGTCACCATGCAGGCTGGTGGCCGAGCCTGCTGGAGGGTTTGCAGAATGATGAAACATTTGATCCGATGCACCCTGCACAGAAAAGTAAACTGAGGCCAAGAGAAACAAAGTCATTTAACCAAAGTCAAAGTCAACCAGCAAGGAGGTGGCCGGGCTGGGACTTGAACCCATGCTCCCCTGTCCAGCCTTGGAGTCCTCTGCCTAATCTGCCTCCGCATAGCTCCTCTGATTGTGAGGATTTTTGCAGGCCCCGGGTTAAGGACTTGCTGTAAACTGAAGCCCTCTCTGCAGACGTCTCTCTGTTCTCTGCCAAATAGTTCTGATACTCGGAAGCTTTTCTCTTAACAACCAGATGTTGCAGTTGTTGAAAATGCCCTCGTTAACAGCTGCTTTCCATTGATTCACAAAGAGAGATGAGAAAGCTGGGCTCCACCCGGCGCTGATCTTCAGTTTCATCAACTCACTGTGCGTCAATCACTTGCTCAGGGCAGGGTCCCCCTGGTCCCGCGGAGCTTGCAGGTCCAGGCCTTTCCTTGCTTTGCGCCTGATCTTGAATCTGCTCCTGCGCTCCTGCTCCTTGCAGCTGGTCCTTGCTGCCGTCTAACGGCCCTGAAGAGAATTACATTAGCCTGAGAGAGAAGCAGGAAGGTCCCAGAAAATTACTTTAGGCGTGGTAAAAGCCACCGTGATGAGACCGGGGGACAGGAATGCGTTCTGAGTCACAATCCTGTATAAGGTTCCTTCAAGCAACCTATTGCCTCCCACACTGCACGTTCACGCCTCACTAGGGCAGAGAGCCAATGGCTCAGAAAAGCTTTCGGTCTGGCTTCCCAAAGCCCAGACACATTGCACAGATCCAATTGAATTAACACAGGGGCTTTTCAGCACCAGGCTGCGCCATCTATGGAGAAACAAACCTCTCTGATGAACCTCAAATTTCACCATTGCGGATTCACATCTTGGGGTTCTGAAAGCATTCTCACTGCTGAGAATCATCTTCTGTCTTAGTTACTTTCTCAATGCTGGGACAAAATAACAGACACCCAAAAGTTAAAGGAGGAAGAGCTTATCTCTATCTCACTGTTTTGAGAGGTTTCAGTCCCTAGTCAGCTGGCTCCAAGGCAGAGGGGCATCACAAAGGAGAAACAGTCCATGGCAGGCAGACAGGAAGCAGCAAGCAAGCCTCTCCCATTCCCTTTAATCCCATGCAGGCTACAAGGCTATTGGCTAGTGCTACCCACATGCAGGTGGGCCTTCCCATTACCAACACCCAGAACTATGATACACCAATAGGTGGGCTAATCCAGTACCACACACTCTTAATCCCAATGTCACATACCCATCATCCAGTCACCTCCCAAAAGGCCCCACTATGAGTGCATGAGGCTTTGGGGGGACATCTAAACACAAGTCATCCATAGCACCTTCTTGATAAATCACAAGGCAGCCGGCCCCCCTCATGGGAAAACTTTAACTCTCAATATTTCTCTCCTTCCCTTACCTGTTCCACTTCAGTTCCCCTCGGCCACAGAAGGCAAACCCACCCTCATCCACTTTGGCAGGACTCTGATGAATAGCTCACCTCACTCCAGTTGTTCTGGCCCATGAACAACCCATCCTGCTCGAGTGGTTCTGACCCTTGGACACCACCACCACCACCACTCCTGCTCAGGCTGGTCTGGCCTGCTGACACCCACCCTGAAAAAGACCTTAAAAGTCCACATTTTGCTTAGCTTGCAGCTGTCTTGGTCCACTAGAAGCCTGCTATCCCCCTGGACCGCTCCCCCCAATAAAGACTTCTCTCCTTTTGGAAGGTCTGGTCTGGTTCCATGTAGGTCTCGGTTTTATCACTTCTCAGATGTTGTGCAGAGGCCCTCAAAAATAAATAGAACTGTGTGTTGTTCATGGATTAGAAGACCTACTATTGGGTTAGGTGAGAATTCCACCAAAACAGTATACAGATTCATTGTAATCTGGAGCCAAATCCCAATGGTACTTTTCTTTTTGGCAGAAATGGAAAAATGGATCCTAAAATTCATATGGAAATTCAAAGGATCCAAGATAGCCAAAATAGTCTTTAAGGAAAAAAAAAAAAAGAGAGAGGGAAGGAGAACTATCTAGAGGACTCACAATTTCCTAGTTTCAAAGGTTGGTACTGAGCAGGGAGTGGGCTCGACAAGAGCACCCTTGCCCAGCGCGCACACAGCCCTGGGTTCCATCTCTGGAGCCTTCTAAAACACAGGGCCATCAAACCAACATGGTATTTGCATAGGAATAGACATATTTTAAAGACCAAGTAAACTGAGTGCCTAGAAACATACTCTTAACACCCATGGTCAGTTAATGTTGATGAGAGCCAAGGTGATTGGATGGGCCAAGAGGTCTCTAACAAGGGGTGACGGGGAACACGGGTACCCACAGGCACAAGAACAAAGTTGGATCTTTATCTCACACCATACCAAAAATTAACTCAAAATGGACCAAAGAGCCAGGTGTGGTGGCACACGCCTGTAATCCTAGAACTCAGGAGGCTGAGGCAGGAGGTTCACTATGAGTTTGAGGCCAGCCTGGGCTACAAAGTGAGTTCAAGGTCTGATCTACCCCCACCCCCCAAAAAAGAAAACAAATGGATCAAAAATCTAAATTTTAAGAGCTAAAAATGTAAATTTTTTTTTAAAAAATAGAAAAAAGGTCTACAGGGCCCTTGGATTTGACAATGGATTCTTAAGAATGACACCAAGAGTAGAGGCAAAAAGGGAAGCAGCTAAACCGCGCTTCATTAAGAGTAAAAGCTTCTGTGTGTTAAAGGGCACTGCTAAGCCAGCCGAGAAGTCAGCCCACACAACGAGGTAAAAAATATTTGCAAGTCGCTTGTCTGCTGGGGGTTTCACATCCACAATAGAAAAAGAACTCCTACAACTCCACAGCAAAAGGATGAAACTACAGTGCAAGCACGGGCAAAGGAGTTGTGGAGACATCTCTCCCCTCAGGCTACGAAAGCGGCAGATGAGCATGCACAGGAAGCTCCACACTGGGAGCCATCGGAGAATTGCAAACTTGAACCACAGTGAGATGGTGCTTCAGAGCCACCCAATGGCTACAGAAAAGGACGGGGGCTAATGGGAGCCAGAGAGGCTGTGCATAGACTGGAACAGGTGCCTTCATGCTGAGTGTCTTCCCAGGCTTTTCTATGTCTTTTTATTTCTAGACAGGGCTTCGCTAGGTTGTCCAGGCAGGATTCAAACTTGTAAACTTCCTGCTTCAGCCTCCTACATACAGGTGTGCCTCACCACGCCCAGCTAAATTAGAACTCTTATGTTGCTGGTAGGGTATGCAAATGCAGAAGCCACTGGGGACAGTTTGGCCATTTTCTCAATAAGATGGACATACAATTTCTATGTGACCTGATAATTCCATACTTAGGTATATAAACCCCCAAAATTGAAAACAAAGACTCAAACAAGTTTTGTTTGTTTGTTTGTTTCGGTTTTTTGAGACAGAGTCTTGCCAGGTTGGCCTCAAACTTGCTGCAATCCTCCTGCCTCAGCCTCCCAAGTGCTAGGGTTACCAGCATACGCCACAACATCTGGCTATAAATTCTTGTATACAAATGTTCACAGCAGTGTTATTCACATAAACCAAAAGGTGGAAACAACCTAAGTGTTCACTGATGGGGGATGAACAAACAAGATGTGGTATATGTGTACGATGGAATATGATTCAGTCACAAAAGGGGTGGAGTTCTAGGCTGGGCATGGTGCCACAGTTAGGTTGAGGCAGGAGGATCTCAAATTCAAAGCTAGCTGGGATGAACTTAGGGAGACACTGTCTTAAATTAAAAATTTTTAAAAAGACTAGAGATGTAATTCAGGGGTAGAGCACTTGCCTAGCATGTGTGAAGGCCCTGGGTTCCACCCCCAGCACTAGAAAAATAAAATCATGGTACAGGGAAAGAAAGAAAAAAAAAATCACTTAACCGAATCCACAGGAAATGTCATAATAAGTAGGAGTGAAGTGATCTTGAACATAAGCTTACTTTATGTGACATTTAACATATTTTGCGTTATGTTCCAGTTAATTACCAATTATTCACTTTTTTCACCAAGAAAATGGCATCCCTCGCTTAGCAGCCGGCAGGCTACGCTCACACATCCGTCTCTCCACCGGCAGGGATGCTCGAACGAACTCAGACTTGGCTCCCACAGTTGGCTCCGGGCTGAAGAACAGGAGGAAGTCGCAGGTGGGAGACTCCTGGGTTCCCATTTCCGCGCAGGACGGGACCCCGGGGCTCTGAGCGGCCTCCTTTGCAGCTGCTGCGGCCCCGTGCACCGGGCCGTAGTGGTCAGGAGAGCTTGGGTTTCCCTGGTAAGCGGGCAGCCTGGTCCGCCTGCTGGGGCTGAGCGGGCCGAAGTAGTCCTGGTTCTTGCGTAGGACAAGGAAAGAACGGCCAAGCCCGCACCCCATAGCGCGTCCCGAGTAGCTACGTCTACTGAAAATCACCTGACGGGAGAGAAGCAGCGAGAAGGCGAGAGGGAAAGGGCGTGAAGGGGAAGGAAGGGGCTCAGGGACTCCTGCTCCCAGCCTTGGCAGCGTCAGACAGCGCTGCTCCCAGCGCCCCCGCCGCCGCTCCCTCTGCTGCAGCACTGCGCGCCCTCCTAGCCGAGGCTGCGTAGCCCCCAGGGTGGTGTTTGGTTTAGGGTCGAATAGGGACCAGGGCAGTGGCTCGCGCGGCTTCCCGTCTTAGGGTTTCGGGAGCACGGACAGCCACGAAGGTGCTGGGGCCCTCACATCTGAAAGAGCAGACGGAGTGGGTGAGCTCCTTTGTCTCTAATTCCTCCGCGCCCCACCAGCCCCTGCTCCGAGGAGCCTTAAACCTCGAATCTACTCTGCCCGCAGCGAGGCAGATGCTCCGGTGTGTACGGGGACCAGCGTGAGTCACGAAGGCCCACGCGGAGCATGGTAGCGCAGAGGTCTGGACACAGGTCCTCTAGGCATGGTGAGCGCCTCCATACGGCTGGCACTGCCACCTCTGGCTTCTGGGCACCTTTGGGACATGTCCCACCTGCTGGACTCGCCGCCTGCGCCACACACCCACACCCGAGGCCAAGCTCAACGAAGCTCTGAGCCCGTGCTCCGGAGAGGGAACCGAAGCTGCTGGCCGTGTGTTCGAACGCCTGGCCTTGAGCTCTGCGTTCATCTCATTTGCTTGCCTATAAAGTAGATATTTTCATCGACATCTAACATGGGGAAACAGGCTCTGTGCAGCTCTTTTCCAAGGTCACTGCCCAGGCCTAGACCCGGAAGCATGTCCATGCTCACATCCGGGCACTCCTTGGTAAGAGACTCTGGGGTTGACTCTCTGCCACCCAACACTGAGCAGAGAGAGGCCCGAAGAGAGGAATGGCGCCGCAGCCGGCAGCGAGCAGTCCCTGCCTGGTGCCAGGACGCAGACCTCCCTCCAGGCGTTTCCTTCATTCCCAGCTGACCAAGAGTGAAACTGAGGCCCAGGGAAGGCGAGTGCCCAAACACCTAACAGAATTCTACCCTGGGCCTCTCTGCCCCCACACCCTAAGCTTTCAGATCCTGTGGCCTCCAGGAAAGCTGGTTTTGAGAGGAACCACCTTGCCATGGCTGGTAGCCATGCAGATGCCAGCTGCCACCGCTACGAGTGATCAAAAGCAGGATTCAAGCAGGTGTGGGGGTACACTCCTGTAATCCTAGTGCTCTGGGAGGCTGAGGCAGGAGGACTGCGAGTTCGAGCCCAACTTGGGCAAATTAGTGAGACCAGGTCTCAAAAATAGAAAATAAAAACAGCTGGGAATGTAGCTCAGTGCAAAGGCAGTGGGTTCACTCCCCAGTAGAGGAAAGAAATGAAGAGGAGAAGGAAGAGGAGAGAGGGGAGGAGATGATGAAAGGGTTCTCTGTTGAGTGATAAAACACATCCAAAGAATCCCCAGGTAAGCCCAGAACTTGGCTGCAGCCTCCCTGTTATGGTTGATACATTGTGTCAACTTGGGGATCTGGAGGTTTAACTGAGTGATTCAGCAGGAAGCTGGGGTGCTTACTTTGTAAACATCCTGAGCCTGTGGAAGAGGAGGGCATGGAGATTGTGTGAGAGCTACATGCCCCCTGGGTGGGGGTAGCCTGTATACTATGTAAGGGAAGAGATGAGGCTGCTTGCAGCCATTCCTCCCTTTTGCTGGTTGTTTTTGCTGTGCTCTGCTGCCATGAACAGTTTGCCCTCTGCCATGTGCCACTCTGCCTCTGAGCCCGCCACATATGGACTGAAACCTCCACGAACTGTAAGCTAAATAAACCTTTCCTTTATTCCTTTTGGACATTGGGTATTTTGTCTCAGCAACGAGAGAAAAGCAACCAAGACATTCCCCATCCCAGTCAGGTGCCCCAGAAAAACACAATACTCACCCAGGTTCACAGTTAGGGCTCCTGTAACAGCCCCTTGGGCGAGGAGGGTTCTACACAACAGATATTTACCACCCATGGTGCAGGAGACTGGGAGAGCAGATACCAGCATGTGGGTGCCAGTGAGGACCTGTTGCAGCTTCCAGGTTATAGACAACTTCCATTTCCGCTTCTGGGTTGCAGGCCGCTGACTTCTCTCTGGGGCCTCCTTTATAGCGACACTAATCCATCCCTCATGACCGAGTCACCTCCCATGGGTCCAGCCCAGCCCACCACAGGGGAACTTTGGCTTCCACAGGGGAATTCTAGGTGACACAAACATGCAGTTCATCACTACCCAAGGCCTGGCAGACTTCCTAGAGGCCCTCGCTGCACGTCCTCAAGTCACCCACCAGCCCCACCACCACATTAACCTGGCCTCTCGCTAGGTATTGTTAAAAGCCAATTCCAGTCTAATCACTATTATGACCCTGAAGTAGCCATGAGGAAAAGCAGCGTTGTTGGAGGCAGCTCCGGCAAGTGGGATCTAGCATGACATCGTGCTATTTCTGAGTGACCCCCAACAACGGCCACACCACTATTCATTGCCTGTGTTCCGAACAAAAGGAAATGCTCCACTTCTGTCAGACGCTGCTAAGAAGAAAGACATGACCTTTCCCGACCATGGTCCTTAGACCCTAGGGAAGAGCCCAAGCCCAGGGGGCATCCTGGGCTCCGCAAGTTCTCACTGAATCTCCCAGATCCACCCCAGCCTTCCGCCCTGGACTGAGCCAAATCAATAACCCTGTGGTGGGCTGCATCTCTTGTAGGATTTACCCTGGGACTCTTTCAGGATGGGCACCCTGAGTTCCTGTCCAAGCCCGGGGTTGGCAGTCACCTCCTCCCTAAAGCCTCCCTGTTCCTGGAGCTGCGTTAGCTGCTTCCCGT
Source organism: Dinomys branickii (assembly GCA_004027595.1). Classification (NCBI taxonomy): domain Eukaryota; kingdom Metazoa; phylum Chordata; class Mammalia; order Rodentia; family Dinomyidae; genus Dinomys; species Dinomys branickii. Next base: position 76,767 of record PVLD010001707.1, on the reverse strand, counting down.
CCCTCCTGAGGCCTCTCTTCCCCACACCCAGGCACCAACCACACACACACACACACACACACACACACACACACACACGGGGTGACCCTGGACACCACCAGCTCTCCAGGCAGGAGCACTGCCCACCCATCAGCCGTGGGAAGTCGGCCTCATTGTGTTTGGCTCTGCAATTCCAAGGGTCATTGGTTCCTGAAAGAATCCTTTTGTTCCTCTGAGCTGCCTGTGAAGGCAGCTGGCATTGAATTCCTGGCACAGTCAGACCCTAAAGCCCAAGGCTAGAGCTGAGTGAACCAACCTTGTTGCGGTAAGGGACAGAATGCTCTGCTTTGGATAATTCTTTGTAAATCCCGCTCACATCTACCAAGGTTCTTGGGAATCAGGCACTGTAAGAACTCAGCGTTCATGAAACCGTTTAACCCCCAGGCCCCGTGTACCTAGCACCGTCATTCCTACCCTACAGAGGAGAAAACAGGCACAGAGAAGCAAATTCTCTTCCCTAAGGTCACACAGCAATGAAGGGGTGATGCCAGGATTTCAGCTTAGGAACCACACGGGGATCCCTTTCCTAACTGTGGCAAATGCAGGCTCCACCAAACTGCAGTTAGCGATGTGAGAAAGGCCCGCAATGGGTCGGCAGGGACTGCAGCCCCCCACAAACGTGGGAGAGCAGTGTGGGGGCTCAGCTGCAGCTCATCTGGGTGACTGTGGCAGGCTGAGTCCTAAGTTCCACATCTGCAAAGAGGCAACTTGATGGGGGAAGGGACTCTGAAGATGGGACTGAAGGAAAGATTCTGAGGTGAGGAGGTATAAGGTTTGGATCAGAAATATCCCCCCAAAGGATTATGCGTTCAGAGGGCTCAGGGAAGACGCTGGGGTCCTGGTGCACTGTGTCCATCCCTGGATTAGTCCATGGGGGAGCTCAGGTTGTTAGGGGGTGGAGCCGGGGTAGAGGGGTCTCAGGGGCTGTGACTGGAAGATGCACGCTGTCCCGGCTCCTTCCCTCACCCCAGCTTGCCCTCTCTCTCCTTCCTGCCCACCATGAGGTGAGCTGCTGTCCTCCCCCAGGCCCCTGCACCCTGGTGCTTCTGCCTTGGCGCCAGCTCGCCATGGACTGAACCTCTGAAACCGTGAATCAAACAGCCCCTCCCTTGAGTTTGGGGTGTCAGGTGTTTTGGCTGCTGACAATGGGTGGGTGGCTGCTGACACAGGAAGTTACCTGGAGGATCCGGAAGCTCAAAGTCATCGCAAAGGTCCTCATGGGAGGGAGGCGGAGGTCCTGCAGAGGGATGTCACAGGGGGGGACGTGACAGTGGGTGCAGAGACTGGAGACACGTGCCAATGGCTTTGAAGATGGAGGCGGTGGAGGGGCCTCTGGGGCAGGAGGAGGTGGGGAGCCTGACTTTCCACAGAGCCTCCAGAAGAAACATAGCCCTGTCAATACTTAAGTTGTGGACTCTGGACTGTAGAATTAGCCTGTGTTATGAAATTTGGGGCCACTTGGTCCAGCAATAAGAAGAGACTAAGATTGTGACCTGGGGCTTCCTGGGCCTTTGCTGCACTGTCTGTGAGGTGGGGGCGTCACCACCTCCCCTGCCTGTGGGGAGATGCAAGAGAGAGAATGCAGGTGTTGGCCTTGGGAGGGGTCTACTTTTTAGTCCTCTCAGGATGTCCTTGATCTCTGCCAGGCATTAGCTTGGGGTCAAGGGCGGCCCCGCTCTCTGCCTCTCCCTCCGCGCTGGGGGATCTCCCGCGTGTCCTCCCTGGTCCCGCACAGACTCAGCTTCTCCGCAGATGGCAGACGGCTGCCAGGTGTCAGGCCAGCCACTTGGCCAGAGCCCAGGGCAGAGGCCATGGGGTGAGAGCCAACTGTCACACCGAGGAGGACCAGCTGGTCAGGGCTGCTATCACCTTTTCAGCTAGGTCTCCCCACCGACCTAGCCCTGCGAAGCCCCCAGACGGCCTGGTCGCCATCAGAGCTCAGGGCAGCCGGCCAGGAGGGCCAGGCCTGTGAAGGAGACCGAGCTGGCCCCACATGCTCACCTTTTGGGGAGGTCTTCATGTCTGCTCTCCCTCGAGTATTTAACTAGTGCCAATATGCACTAGCAGTCGCCCTTCTTCCCCAAATCTACCCAGTCCCAAAGGTAAGTCTTAATTTATCTAAGTCAATCCTGGCATCCTGCGGTTCCAGCAAATAAGTGACCTCCAGGCAACCGTGTGACCCAGTTCTGGACAATTAAACATAAAGCAAAGTCTTCTGAGAGATTCTGCGAACTGTCTTCCTATTAAGAAAGAGATGGGCCAGGAAAAGATCTTTTTAATCTTTCTCCCTTCCTGCTTTTCACACTGTCATTTGAGATTGTGATTTCTGGAGCTTCAGCAGCCATCTTGTGACCTTGAGGGGACAATGGCAGATACTGAAATATCAACATGTCAGGGGTGGAAAAGAAGAAACTTGATGGCTTGGTTGGTTAATTTTAGATACTCACTTGTCTAAGCAACAGGGCCCTGATGTTTGATCAAGCACCAGTGGAGATATTGCTGTGAAGGTATTTTTAGATGTAAATCCACAGACTTTGCATCCAACAGATTGCCCTCAGCATTGTGGGGTGGGCCTTGTCTGATCAGATGACAGGCTCTAAGAAAGAAAGACTGAGTTCTCTGGCAGAAGAAGGAATTCAACCTCCAGGTGGCCTTCAAAGTGATCGCAATACAAGCTTTTCCCCAGGTCATCTTAGTCTTGGTCAGACTGCCCCACTTGTGTGTGTCAGTCACTAGAGGAGGAGGGGACACCTGCTATATCAGCTCTATCACCACCTGAGAAGCCATCCCAGTGCCAGTGTGAGTGGCAGCAGCCTGCGTGATTTCCCATGAGCCCACGGGGTGGCTGGCACTCTGCTCGCCCTGGCCAGGTTCACACAGAAGCCTGTCCAGTGCGGCTGGGCCAAGATGGGTGGCTGATGGTGGCCTACATGCCACACAGAATGCTGGAGTTTTCTTTCTTTTGCTATCTGTGGAGGACATTATTGGGACAATTGGCAAACCCTGAATAAGGACCACAGATTAGATCACAGCGTGGTATGGATTTCCTGATTGTGATCCCTGTGCTGTAGCTGGGGCAACAAATGCCCTCATGTTGTGAAACATGTGGAAGTATTTAGGGGTAAGTGGATATCCTGTGTGCACTTTAGTCTCAAATGTTTCGGGAGGGGGGAATAAAATATATATATATAGGTCATATGTGTGTGTGTATGGAGAGAGAAAAAAGAAAACAGCCATGGCAAAGGGTTAACATTCAAAGAACCTGAGTGAAGGGTGAACGAGAATTCATTGTACCCTTTGTAATTTCTCTATAAGCCCAAAATTAATTTTAAATAAAAACATGAACAAGAAACAAAGCCAGGTGAGGTGGTGCACACCCGCAATCACAACATTCAGCAGGCTAAGGCAAGAGGATTGCTGTGGGTTTGAAACCAACTTATCTCAAAAAAAAAAAAGAAGGAAAGGAAGGAAGGAAGAGAGGAAGGGAGGGAGGGAGGAAGGCAGGAAGGCAGGCAGCAGAGGGGGGCAGGACTCAAGCCCAGCCCAATGCACATGTCAGGGTGTCCATGGGAGATGAAGTGGAGCCCTGGCTCCCAGGGCCCCCAGTTCAGCCAGGCAGAAGCAGGCTCTCTGCACACCCACAAGAGGCCTCCTTGGGGCCAAGCCCCCGACAGGGAGAGACAGGGTGGTGAAGCTGGCATGGAGGTCAGTTTTCTCTCCCTCCTGACTTTGCATTCAGGGTGGGCTTGGCTGGATCGATATGCCCTCTGTGGGGGTGGCTGAAGGTCCCTGCTCCAGGTGGGGCTTTAGCTTCCCGATGCTGCTGTAGGGCCTTGAACAAGCATTTGAGTCTCTTGTGTTGGTTTCCACCTGCGTAAAATGGACACAATAACATCACAGCCCACAGGATGGTTGCAAAGATGAATGAACTTGGTTGAGGTTTGTGCCCAGCCCAGGAACAATACTCGGTAATCACTAGCTGTCCTCATGACTGTCATTGTCATCAACACCAAAAGGATTTCCTTAAGCTCCTCTGCTTTAAGAGCTGGTTGTGTTGTGCGTGTCTGCAAACCCAGCTCCTTAGGAGGCTGAGGCAGAAGGATTGCAAATTCAAGCCCAACTTGGGCAACTTAGCATCTTAGCAAGACATTGACTCAAAATTAAAAAAAAAAAAAAACCAGGGCTGGGGATGTAGCTCAGTGTGAAGGTCCTAGGTTCAATCCCCAGCACTAAACAAATAAATAGGCGACTAGAAATATAGCTCAGGGGCATAGGTGCCTGCCTGGCAAGCTCATGGTCCTGAGTTTGATTTCTAATACCAAAAAAGTAAATAAATAAAATAAATAGGAATTCTGCCAGGTGTGACAGCGCACATCTGCTAATCCCAGCTACTTGATACTGAGGCAGCAGTATTATGAATTCAAGCCCAATCTGGGCAATTTAGTGAGACCCTTTCTCAAAATAAAATGGGTGTAGCTCAGGGGTAGAGTGCTGCGCATAGATGAGGTCCTGGGTTCAGTGAGAACCTTATGCTAAGTGAAATAAACCAGTCACAGAAAGACAAATACCGCACAATTCCGCTGGTGTGAGGCACCAGAGTAGCCAAATTCAGAGGGAGAAAACAGACCTGGAAGGGGAGGAGGGAGCGATTGTTTGTTTCTCGAGCTGGAAAAGTTCCAGAGACCAACTTCGCAACACTGTGACTGTGCTTAACACTCCTGAACTGTAATTTTGAAGTGATCGACATGGGAAAGCTTAAGCGTTTTTGCTGCAGTAAAAAAGTTTATATAAAAATAATCTGGAAAGCCTTGCAGCATGACAAGAAACAAAATAGACCACCAGGGGGCGCTCCGCGCACACCCCCATTTTGTTCACAACGCACTTGATACTTGGTGCTGAGAAAATCAAGGTCTAGGAGGAAATAGGGCTCCTCCCTCCTCCTTGCCCTCCGCCCCATCTCCAGATGGACCAGGTGCCTGAGCCCTGAGCGACCCAGGTCACAGCAACCCCGCCCCGTTCTCCCCTTCCCTCTGTGGTGGAGATGCAGGGGTTCAGGGTGGGGTGCTCTCTTCGTCCAGATGCCACAGGCTGGGGAAGAGAAGCGGCAGGAAGCGCCCACCCCACACACATCATGGAGGAGGTAAACTGAGGTCCGGGAAGACGCAGGGACAGTGCCCTGGAAATGGATCGTTGGCCTGCCTCACCCAGGTGCACAACTTCCGGGCCAGCCAGACCGGAGGTTTTCATTCAGGCTGTTCACTCCACGCCAGAACCTCCCCAGGGCCTCCCTTCCTCGTCTGTAACATCTGGACCAATGTCTACTGGGGTTGTTGAATGATTGCAAGAGCGTCATAAAGTCCCTGGTACCAGCTGGACACGGTGGTGCATACCTGTAAACTCAGCACCCTGGGAGGCTGAGGCAGGAGTATCCCAAGTTAGGGCTCAGCCTGTGCAACTTAGTGATTTAGTCTCAAAATAAAACATACAAAAGGAGCTGGGGTTGTAGCTCAGGGGAAAGGCCCAGGGCTCAGTCTTCAGTACTGGGGGGAAATCGGTACCTAGAAGCCCTCGTGAAGGGGCTGATTACTATCCCATGCCCCTGCTGCACCGCAAGCCTGGCTTGCTCCCTCTCCTGGGGCCTCCTTTACATCAGCATCCTCTCTCCAGTGCGCATCCCCTTTACGCAAGCTCCCTGGGAGGGCCCCATGACACCCCACAGACTACAGCTAAGAAAAACCCAGGAAGTCGAGTTGAGGGAACTGGCGTCTTGCGGACCCCAGGAAAAGTCGAACAGCCAGTGGCTGGGAGGGGAGATCCAGGATTTGGACCCTTGGCACCCCAGGACCATCCTCCCTCTCGACTCCCACATCTCTCACTCCCTCTCTAAGCCATCCTGCCCTTCCTTCTGGGCAGCTCCAGGACACGTGTCCATGCTCCCTCCATCCCCAGCCCACTGAATTCCCTGCCTTCCTAGAGAGCCCAAGAACTCTCCTGCCAACCTCTGAGCGTTTGCACAGGCTGTGTCCACCCCAGCACACTTCCTCCCATCTAACTTCCCTCCTTTAAGTCTGAGCTCAAACGTCTCCTCAATGGCACCTTCCCTGACCTCCCTGCCTCAGCCTCCTGTCAGCCTCTCCAGTCGCCTCCCACCCCTGCTTACTCTATTTTTTTTTTTCTAATCTTGGTTCACAGAAAGTGAGTCAATCAAAACCCTTGCTTCCATCCCTCTCATGGCGGATGGCTTTCATGCCTGCATCTGGAATGTGGTATAACATTTCAGCATGGGAATTAAATCATAGTTTATTCACTTGCACTGGTTCCCAATTTTGTCCACTGTAAACAGCTGCTCTGGACATTCTTTTTTCTTTTTCTTCTTTGCAGTAAGGTTAAACCCAGGAGCTTTGCACTGAGTTACACGCCTGGCTTATATTACATTTTTTGTTTAGTTTCAGACAAGATCTCACTAAGTCACTAAGTTGCCCAGGCTGGGCTCAAACTTGTGATCCTCCTGCCTCAGCCTCCGAAAGACATTGTGTAAATGGGCTATAGTTTCTCCAGGGGGCAGGCAATGGGACAGAACCACCAGGTCACAGGGTATTTGCCCCCTGAACTATACGAGGAAAGGCGGGCCCTCTAATGTCAGGACTGGGTACTCACCGCACTGAGAGTTTTCAATGCAACATGTGCTTGTGTGTAGTATCCGTGCATTGGCAGGGTTTTGTCTGCTCACTGCTGACCTTCAGTGCCTAGAACAGTGTCTGGCACATAGGAGGTGCTCCAGAAATGTTTTCTCTCTGGATGAACAAGTTTGTGGCTCAAAGCAGGCTCTGAGAGCTCCCAGTACAGAGCCGGCTGGCTCTGCCCTCCCGCACTTTGCACCCCTCAAACGCAGGGCAAGACTGAAACACAGGACACTTGGACCCCAGGAGGTCCCCAGTTTTCAGCGCAGCCTCTGCTCCGTCCCCAAAGACACCAACGCTCTGCTTTCTGTTTCCCATTGAAGCTTGCCCTCAGCTGCAGAAGGAAAGTCGCAGCTGGGCCACACGCTGGGATCTGGAGCAAGAGGGAGGCCTGGGCTCATGGGCTTTTTAGGGCTGAGGACCCCAAGGCGACTCAGTGCTGAGAGCATCTTCTGGCTCCCCCAACTGGCTCTGTGTCCCCTTCTGGGCCCTGTCAAACTGGACCAAGGCTGGGTATATAGTAGGTGCTCAGTGATGTCTGGCTGTCTAAGGCTTTTTCAAGCACAAATCGAAGCACATGAAACCCTCGTATAGCCCCCACCCCCGACTCTCAGAATGAGACCCAAGCTCACCCTGGGTGCTTACAAAGCCACAGAGCAGCCCTGCCCTCCTCTGCTGCCCCACACCCCAACTCCCTCCCGGATGCCCGGGGTCCATGGGGGCTTCCTGAGAGGCCTTCTCAGGGGCCTAGACCTCTCCTCCCTACCCTGTAATGGGCAGTGCCACGCGGGTCTGGTCACTTCTGTGTCTTCCCTTGGACACAGAGGCCCAAGGGCAGCAGGCGCCATGCTGTATGGGTTCTGTCTGGGGCTCAGCATGTTACCTGGGGCCTGGCACACAAGAGTGGTTAGAGGGTGGATAGATGGATGGACAGACAGACAAATGGATGCACAGGTGGATGGATGGGAGAAGGGCAGGAAAGGAGGGAAGGAGGACAGATAGGCAGGCAAACAGACACATAGACCCACAAACTGAGTTCATCTCTCTCTGTCATGTGTCTTGCTGCCACGGTAATGGTGTGTGTGTGAACACCCAGCCGGTGTGTCCAGAATCACTGGACACCATGACACAGTGCTCCAAAGGCCCTGGCCAGGTCCTCCCTGTGACGATCAGGGGCCAGGGGACATCAGTAAATGTGAAATCACTGATGACCACAGGGCTGCCGTCACTGCAGATCTCACAGGAAGGTTGACCGAGAGTAACTGCCCAGCTCCAGATCAGCCGTGTGGCCCCGACACACAGGAGGGCAGCGCGGTCACTGCGCCCAGTTTTGTGGCTTCAGTGGGGGCCGGATGCTTCCATCCTACAGGTTTTTCTGTTCGTTTCTGAGCCACCTCACCCCTTCTTGTGGAGGCCTCTGTGGTCAAATTTCTTCTTTGAGTTTTTCTCTCCTGGGATGCCCCAGGAGCAGGACTTTGTACTTGTAGAGGCTCTGCAACCCAGCTGAAGGGCTGTCAAGAGCCACATGTGTTAGGCCCTCAGCTAAATGTCATTCATTAGTCAGTCAACAAACACAGAGACAGCATGGTGCTGTGGGAGATGCAGAGGGCTTTTGTGTTTGCCATGTGTAAAATGAGGGCAGTGCTACCTACCTTGTGTGGTGGTCGTGGGGAGTACTGAGCATTACATAAGTGCCTGGCACATAATAGACACTCAGGAAACGACATCCATTATGTAAGGGGCACCAGCCACATAGAGATGAGTGTGGCACGGTCCCCAGTCTCACGGATGTCACTCTCTAGTGGGGACAGATTGAGGTAGCTACTTATGATACAGGATGTCTTACTAAGGTGTGGGTAAAGGAACACAGAAGGGAGGAGATGACTCACGGAAGGCTGCCTGGAGGAGGTGACATTTGATGAGATGGTATATAGCCTGAGGCAGGAAGTCCAGAGACTTGAGAGTTTATTTCCAGGTTGCTGTCAGACCCCTTGTGACCACATTCCTATCTCTCCCCTACCCTGGGCCTCTCAGGGTACCTCCTGTGACAAAGCTTCTGGGCATCAGCTCCCAATCACTCAGGGTCGTGGTCTCCTTTGAGAAGAAGCTGCTGGAAGCTGGAGACCCCTTCTTGCGAGAAAATGCAAGCACACAGGTTTGTACACAGCAGGGAGGCAGTCTTCCTGCACCCCCACGAACCTCTCAGCAGAGCCTAGGTCAGCTCTCCGACAAGAGCTGATCCCTGAAGATTCGGCCACCTTGGCCAGGGCCAACCAAACAGAGGGGCAAAGCCTGCCGGGCTCCAGACAGAGCGCTCAGGGCGGGTGGATGATCCAGCTGGCCAACCCGGCTCTAGGAAAGCACCCAGCCACCCACGCTCATCATGCCTAGTTGCTGTCCACCTGCCTCAGGAGATGGGCACGCATGCCACTGACCTCCTGGCTCCTAGGCCGCTGACCTCCATGCAGCCTTCATCTCCCCCAATCGAAACATCGCAGGCTAGGCTGGGGATCCCCCTCCTACCCAGAGACTGTGCCCCACTGACACTTGAGCTGAGCCCCCTCTTCATCTGACCACCAGCCCCCCAGCATTTATTGAACACCTACTGTTTGCAGGCAGCTGTGCGGAGAGAGTTTTCCACCAAGGTCCCCTGGGGAGGGAGGGGCGGGGTCTGCAGCCACCTCACCTGGAGCAGGGCGCGAGTGAGCGACTCTGAGCGGGCGCTGGGCTGGCTGCTGCGGGCCCCTGGTTCTGTGTCTTGCCGCTTTGGGCCTCAGTCCTTATAGCTGTGCACTTTGGATTCTGCGTTCTCTTTGGCTCTGAAATGGGCCTTCCCAGGCCCGTGCGATAAGGAGACACGGAGGCCCCCACCACCACGCCCCGGTCCCACCAGAGCCTTCTCAGGTCTGTCTCTAGACCATATTCACTCAGCCAAGCATTAACTCAGTACTCACGGTGTGCAGGGCCCTGCGCTGGGCGGCTAGAACCAAAGGTGACAAAGATTCAAGCAGGTGAGCCCCTAAACACTGGCTGCCTCGCGCTGTGCCTGGCTAGGGGGCTTCGCGCTGTCCCGCGGCGCCCAGCCGAGGACTACATGTCTCGCGTGCGGAGCGCATCTGTCTCCTCCCCTTCCTCCTCCCTCCCTTCCCCTCCTCCCTCTGGCCCCCTTCCCCGCCCCTCCCCCCCACCCGCGGGATCCCGGCGCCCGCGGCCCTGCGTGTGTCCTCGTCCTCCGTCGGTGGCGGGGCTGAGTCGCGGGTGCGGCGGGGACAGCGGGGCGCGGAGGCGGGACCGCGGCTCCCCCCCTCCCCCGCCCCGGAGCCCGGCGGTGGCGCGCGCGATAGCGAGCGGAGACGCAGCCGGCGCGGGAGAGGCGGTGAGGCTCGGCGGGGCACGGGGGACCCCACCCCGGAGCCGGCGGGGTCCCGCGGGTGGGAGGGAGACGCCGCCACCCCGAAGCGGGACCTAACGCAGCTCGGCTTCGCCCCTCAGCGCGCGCCCCCCGAGGGCGCTGGGCCGCGCCCGCACCCCACACCCCGCGCGCCCCTAATCCCGCATCCCCGCAGGGCGCGGGCCCTGGGGGGCTCAAGCCCGGACTGCGGAGGGGGCGCCGCGGGCAGAGGTCGACACCCCCAGCCCCCAGACCGGGATCCCGCCCCAGGGAACACAGGCAGGGCCCCAGCCCCTCGCTGCCCCCCCATCGGTCCCCATTGTTCTCAACTGAGCCGAGATTCTCCTGGGAAGGGGGAGGAGGTGCCGCGCTCACCTCTTAAAGGGCCCTCTCCCCTCTGTCTCCCACAGGTCGCGAGCACGAGTGGGGTGGGGCGTGCCCGCGGGCCCCCGCCCCCCTCGGCCCGGTGGGCCCCTGCCCCGCAGCCCCTGAGCGCCGCACATCTGCCCCAAGCGTTCTGCGACCACCGGGGCCTCCTAGGACGCAGTGGAGAGGGGACGGACCCAGGGCGCCCCTGGAGCGGCAGCCGTCGGGAGAGGCGGGCCGAGGCTGGGAGAGCCGCCCCTCGGAGGCCGGGCGGGCGCGGGTCGGGCCTCAGCCAGGAACGCAAGGGCTGCTGAGCCCGCAGAGGGCAGGGCTGGGCCCAGGCCTCCTGGGTGACAGACGCTGCGTGGCAGCGACAGAGGGCTGGAGGCCAAGCAGAGAGGAGGCCAGACCCAGAACAGAGACAGCGGCCTCACCTGAGAGAGGGGACCTGGGAATCTGGAGCCGCTTTCCCCATCCTGGGAGAGATCCTCTTTCTAGCAGCCGCCTTCTGTAGACAGCTCTGCTCGGAAGGGGTGCTGGGAGCCCGGCTGCACTCTCTCCGTCCACTGAACCCAGGCCTCTAGGCCTTGAAGAGGAGCCCCCAGCCTGTTCCTGGGAAGAGAGGAGGTTCTCTGCTGTCCCCAGGCCCAGGAGGACCTGGGCCAGCCAGCGTGGGGCTCTGGCCCCTGAGACAGCAGCAGCCATGTCACGGCCAGGCCAGGGCGTGATGGTGCCGGTAGCCGGGCTGGGCTTCCCGCCGCAGAACGTGGCCCGGGTGGTGGTGTGGGAGTGGCTGAACGAACACAGCCGCTGGAGGCCCTACACGGCCACCGTGTGTCACCACATCGAGAACGTGCTCAAGGAGGATGCCCGGGGCTCTGTGGTCCTGGGGCAGGTGGACGCCCAGCTGGTGCCCTACATCATTGACCTGCAGTCCATGCACCAGTTCCGCCAGGACACAGGTGAGCAGAGCCCCCACCTCCAGCGCCCATTGCAGATTCCCCTCCCCCAGGGTCCTTGAAGGGGAGGGAGCCAGCAGGACTGCAGAAAGCCAAATCTGTCGACCCAGCTTCCCTCCCCACCACGTACCCTGGGAAGAGGGACAGGTTAGTGTCCAGTAGAAGGAATACTTGAGTTCCAGTGCAGCCTCTTAGGTTAGCTATGGGGCTTTAGACCAGGCCCCTTACAGCTCTGAGACTCAGTTTCCTCATCTGCAAAATGGATCAGTGTCAATCAGTGTCAAGATTGATATCTCTGCCAGCTGCCTGATGATAAAAGCAACCGGGCTGGCTAAGCACAGAAACAGATGATCCTTCACGATTATCGAAGAATACAGACTGTACATGCCATCTCTTCCTCTTTGGCAAAATTGCCAGGCAGTATGACTTACTATAGTAGTATGGTCCCATTTGACAGATGGAGAAACTGAGTCTCCTGGAAACTGAATGTTTTCAACTCAGAGCTGTGACTGAAGCCCAAGCAGCTGAACTGCAGAGCCCAAGTTCTTCCCTGGTGTTGTGTACTGGCTGCAGGTGTCAAGAGTGTCAGTGAGGAGAGAAGCCGAGGTTAATTATTGGCGGGTTGGTGGTAAAGGTGGGCAGACATGATGGTGGTAGTCACGTTGATGCCTCTGTGGTAGCATTGGGGGGGGTGTCATGGTAACAGTGGAGGGATGCTGGTGACAGTGGTGGTTCTGATGGTGGACCCGGTAGTGGTGGCCATGCTGATGGTGGCCCTGGGAGTGATGGTCGAGGAGGGGTGTGGGTGACTGTCCTGGTGGCCAAGCAGGTGTGTCGCTTGGTGCTGATGTCAGAGACCATCCCAGGAGCATAATGGTGCTGACGGTTGTGCTGCTGGTGACGTGATAGGGTTCGGTGGTGATGAACAGGCTGTGCAGGCAGCGATGTGGTCCTACCACGCTGAGCCCCCAAGGAGCAGCTGGTGAGGCTTTGGGGAAGTTTCCATGAACCCCTGAGTGGCAGAACTGATGTGGTAACCTTGGGCAGAGAAGGATGCCTTCTTCCTCTCTAGATCTGTGCTGCCCATGTGAGAACCACTAACCACATGTGGGCGTTGAAGTTTGTTAGCTGTTAGTTCGCATTATGGAAAAACATGAAAGTCAGCTTGTGGGTAGCACCAGCCACCTCTAGGTGCCCGGTGTAGGACAATATGGTGTAGACCCAGAAATTGCCATCGCTGCCAAAGGTTCTGCTGGACGTCGCCACTCTAGAGCGTTACGCAGCGCCTGCAGTGCCAAGTGAGTCTAGATGCACAGTGAACTCATGACCGGTTGCCCACTGACCCAACATCTCGGTGCATCTTCCTCTCCCTAACTCCAGGCATTGGCCTTGGCCGTCACTTGGCCTCGATGTGTTCCATCATCTGGGGATTTAGTTGCCTCCTGCTGCATGTCAGATTCTGCATGAAGCTCTGGGGCCCAGCAGGTAGCAAGTCAGGGACCTCTGCAAAGGTCTACTCACTGAGAGACCAGCCACGAAGGTCCTCGTGGAGGTAGAGAAGAGTAAACACATGATCATGCGGGAAGCACTTGCTGGTCTTAAAGCTGTGAGATAAGTCAGGGGAACTGATGTTTGAACAGAGATCTAAAGGATGACGGAGGGAAGCCCATGTTCCAGGTGGAGGAACAGCCAGTGTAAAGGTCCTGGGCTGTGAACAAGCTGAGTACGTTCAAGTCCACTGTCTCTGGAGCACAGTGAGCGAGGGGAGAAGGGCACAAGAAGGCTTGGAGCAAGGAGCTGCACTGTGCAGTCGCCCTCCGGTCCTTGTGCCCATTATCCCAGAGGGGCTCTGAAGCCCTGAAGGGGGCTGGGAGTGCCAGGCCTCCACCTCCCCGGCCCTACTCCACTCCAGAGCCAGAGGGCAGGGGTCTGGCAGTAGAAAGGGGCAGCTTGGCATTCTGCACTGCAGAGACTGCCTGGGGCCTGGGGCCCTGGAGGTCCAGCCCCGTCACTTCCCTGCCCCTCCCATCACTGTGCGCTCCACACCTGGCCCTGTTTCCCGGAAAAGGGAAAAAGCCACTCATCTCTCCACAGGTTCCTGGGCACCTGCCAGGACCCCCATCAAGGAGAAGGCCTGGAAACCCCAGAGGGGCAGCGGACCTGGGATGCCTAGGAATCTCAAGGGGAGGAGTTGCAACAGGCTGCCCACTCCCCCAGATCGAGCCGTGCCGAGGAGGGGACTTTGCCCTCATTGCTCATGAGTCCGGGTCAGCCTGGACTCATAGTCCATCAGGGAACAGTGCTGAGAACCAAGCTTCCCGCTGCCCTCAGCAGTTGTGTGACCTGAGCTGGGTGTCTCGGTTTCCAGGTCTGTAAAATGGGCATGAACATTGCATCACTAGCAAGGTAGCTGCATTGCTAGAGAGAATCAGGCCTATTTTATCACCAAACAACAACAAATCCCTTACTGTATACCCCAGTCGATGTGCATACTGTGGGTAAGGGAGATAAATAAGAGATTGTAAACCAAACCCAGTGTAATCCCACTTCCTGGGAGGCTGAGGCAGGAAGATCTCAGTGAGTTCTAGGCCAGCCTGGTCTACATAACCTTGTCTCAAAAAAGAGCGATCTTAAAAGAGTTTGTTTCTCACACACACACACACACACACACACACACACACACACACACACGCCACATAAAACTTTAAAACCCAAAACTCAGGCATATGCACCGAAATCAACCAAATTTCTGTCTAGATTTGCTCGCTGTCCAGGCCTCCTTGGGCTTGTTGAGGTAAACTCTCGTCTGAGGGGAGACAGCAGCCTGGCCTGATTTTGCTGGCACCTAATACAGGAGAAGCTGGCAGACTTTTCTGCCAGGGCAGATGGTAAATCTTTTAGGCCTCTCCGCCCTGCGCTGTCGTTGGGAAAACAGGCACAGACAGCATGCAAACGAACGCAGGCGGCTGTGTGTTGATAAAACTACTTGTGGACACTGAAATTTGAAATTCTTCTTGACATCAGAATCATTTTTGCGGCCTGTGAAATATTCTTTTCTTCAACTGTTTAGAATGTAGATACCAGTCTCAGTTCCCAAGCCATGCAGAACAGGTAGTGGGTGGATATGGTCCTCTGCCCTGACATCACCTGCCCAGGGGGTGGACAGGGCGGTGGCCCAGAACACCCAGCGTGGCAAATACATGCTTCGGGGTGCGTGCCAGGGCGCATACACTCATGCACACAGCCCAGCCTAGCCCTCCTGTCCATGGCAGACAGGCAAGTGTCCTGTTTGTAGCCAACTGAAGGTCAGAGGTCACACAGGTGTCTGGCTCTATCTGCAGAGGGGAGGGAGGTGCTGTTTGTTCAGCTGCTGCCCCTCCCCTTCCGCCTGCTGTGCTGTTTGCTCTGCACCCCCCCTTGGGGGTGAGGTTCCTGCTGAAGCCCTCCAGGGCAGACCCCCTCCCCCACCACATGTGACCTGGACCAGGATCCCCACAGTGGCTTCATTCTGGCAGCTGGAGGGCACCGCAGAGGTGGTCAGGGATAGGTGTGCCCCATGCTGCTGATTTTCCTGCTGGGCCAGCGTTCGTCTGTCTCCCAAGCTTTGCTCCCTGTCACTGCTTTCTGTGCCCCATGCTAAGGGCAAGCCAGGGCAACGGCTTTGCCAGCTGGGCCCAGCAGCTGTCTGCTGAGCCGTGTCCCGAAGCTCTCGGGATCCAGGGGTAAGGGTGTTGCTCCCACCAGCAGCAGAGAAAAGTTTGGGAATAGCTTTCTGCCTGCCTCTACCCTGAGTCCTCAACTTCCCGTGCAGTCGTTGTGTCCCCTGCTGCTGGGACAGTGGCTTCAGAGGGCCTCATCCAGGCCACAGCTGGGCAGAGGGGTGATGCAGCCCTGGCCCGCTGCTCCCAGATTGCCCCTGGCTCCTGTGGCCAGGGACAGGGAAGGGCACCTCTCTGACTGGTGCAGCCTTCTGCCCATTTGGTAGATGGGCAGCCGAGGCCTGGGAGGCCAGGCTGGATGCCCTCCTGAGATGTTGGACCAGACACCCAAGCCTGGCTGTGTCTGCTGCTCCCAGCTGGTGGCTGCAGTGACAGGTGGCGGGTGGTTTTAGCATCTTGAAGTCTGCACTCGCCCTGATCCCTGCCCTTGCAGAAGGTCCTGTCCGAGGACACTTGGGTTGCTGGACAATAGATTGAGCCACCCTGAGAAGAGGAGCCACCATCACCGGGGAAAGCATTTTCTGCAGAATTTAGACTCCAAAAGGGGACTTAGCCCCAGAGAGACTTAGTGACTTGCCCAAGGTCACATAGCCTAGGAGTCTCAAGCTGGAACCCGGGTTTCCAGACAGGCCCAAGCATAGAAAACAAGATGACACTGAATGCCAAGCTCAGCGTGGCCCCTCCCCGTTTCCCCTTGAGGCTCGTTGTCAGGGTCTGCCCCAAGGGAGGGATAGACAGGTCACCCTGGAGGAGTCAGGGCCCAGCTCCCTGGTTACAGGGCCCCAGGGGCCCCATGGAGCTTGGCCTGATGGGGGCCAAGAAGAACCACAGGAAGGCCCCGGGGTGTGTGACAGTGGGTGCTATGATACCATCAATCCATTATCATTTTTATTGAAGTCATTGGTACCTGCTCAGTACCAGGCCCTGCAGTGGGGCCCAGGCTTTAGAGAGATGGACAAAAGCAATGTCAGAGGCCAATCAGCCACCATGAAATCGGCTTCGGAGTCTAGTGGAGGGAAAGGCGGTAGCACGGGTGGTGGGTTCAGACTCTCAGAAGAACTTTCCGTCAGCAGGAGGAGCCCTCAGGGAATGCAGTTTACAGGCGCAGAAGACTCTGAGGCTCTTCCAGGCGAAAGCCTGGGCACCAGCGCCAACCTGGGGACAGGGAGGCTGTGACCAAGGCAGGCGAGGGAAAGAGGCCTCTTGGGGCCCACGGGGGGGCAGGTGGTGCGAGAGGGCCGCCAGCTGCTGCCCTTTAGCAGACAAGCCCCAGAGGACCCATAGCCATGCTACAGGACCAGCCTCCCTCATCACGGGGCTTTGCGTTCTGCAGCTCTGAGGCCAGGCCAGGGTACCTGCCTGAGCCCTCTCGGTGCCCAGGACCCCTCCCCTGCTCTTGGTACCTTGGACAGCGCTACTGGCGACACTGGCGTCTGGGACCGCGGCTAAGACATCCTGGGTCCCAGCGCTTGCACGCTCTGCAGCCCCACCTCCCCTCGGTCCCTACCTGCTCCGGCCTTTGTCCTCCCCCCCTCCAGCTCACCTGTCCTGAGGGCCCTGAGGGCTGACCTGGAGGTGAGGGAGGTGACAGCTGATGGAGGCTGCGATGGGGGGGCTGGGTTACAATGGGAGAAGGAAGGGTGAGGCAGAGCCAGGAGGGCACAGGCTGTGCTTGGGGAGGGTGATGGGAGGAGGGCATGCTCCGGGGGAGGGGGAGGGTGTGATGGGGAGAAACAGGTGGTAACAGGTGAGGGGAGAGAGAAAGAACGTGGAAGTCAGGCATGGTGGCTCATGCCTGTAATCCCAGCACTCTGGGAGACTGAGGCAAGAAATTTGCAAGTTCAACCCCAGCCTGGGCCACTTAGCAAAAGTGACAAAAATTAAATAAAAAGGGCTCGGGATGTAGCTCGGTGTGAAGACCCAGGTTCAATCCCCAGTACTGCAAAATAAATAAAATAAAATAGAACACACTGAGAGGCGCTGAGGAGGGGCCTGGGGGACAAGGGGCTGGTGGTGGGCCCAGGCTTGCCACGGGCAGGTGCCTATGCAGATGTTGGCAGTGAGGACCCCGAGGCCCCCACCATGGACTCTGAGCTGCCTGATGCCTGTGCCCCGGCTCTGTGTCCCCGAGCCTCCCTCTTTCCACCTGTGTCACATCCAGAGGTAGCCTGTACCCAGGAGCCTCCATGCCCTTAGAGGGCCACCCACTCCCTGAGACCCCACTCAGCCAAGCACATGGCCCAACACCACAACCAGCTGCTTCCAGAGCCTTGGGTGAGGCCCAGGCTCTGAGCTGCCACTGATAGGAAACTGACTTTGAGTAAACCACACCCCCTCCATGGGCCTCAGTTTCCTCATCTGTAATGTGGGCCCAACCATAAGAACTGTCTTGCGGGACTGTGATCAGCATTCACTGATTCAACAGGAATTTAATGAGCACCCTACTATGTCCCAGGCACTAGGAATGCCGCAGCAGTAGGACAGGACTCAGTCCCCGCCCGCAGGGTACTTCTGGCCTGGCCAAGGATGACGAAGGTGACACAGAGGCCATGCACCGGGGGACACCCGGGACACAAAGCTCTTCTTGATCTTGGCACCCCAGGAGCTGTCAGACTGGGGACTGAGTCGCTCTCAGGCCCTGTGTGGCTGTGTCTTGCTCTGCCACGCCGGCCAAGGACCCGTCACTCCCTGGGCTCCTCCCGTGGTCCTTCTGGAACAGCTCCAGGCTGCCACCTCCGCCTGCCCAGACCGAGGTGGCAGATCGGTGGCAGGTGCAGGAGGAGCCTGGCCCCAGGCCCTGGAGCTGTCACCCTGAAGCACAGGACAAAGGACAGGGAAGTCAGCGGCTGACACAGCAGCCCGGCCACCTCTGCTCCCCGTGACAGGCTGGGCTTTTGTCCCTTTTCCTCCAGCTGCAAGCAGAACTCAGCACTGAGGCTGGGGTGAGCATGGCCCCCTCTGGCTTCCTCCATTAGTCCCCTGGCACTGTGGAAGTGGCAGTTGAGGGTTAGGGTTCAAAATCTGTCTCTAATCAGACAGGAGTAATCTTTACTGAGCATCTCACTCTGGGGCTCAGTTTCCCCAGTTACACACAGCTGCAAAGAATAGAAGTGCAAGCAGTGACTGGAAAACCAGAGGCTTTTAACCTTCTTATTCTCTAGGGCCTGGTATGCAGTAGGTGCTTAATAAATCCTTGAAGATGTGAATGGGGTGACTTGATTAAACTTCTGCTACCTGTTGCCCAGGAGACCTGTCCTTGTCCCCATGATGTTCAGATGGTGGAAATCAAGGCATCCGTGGCCCACCTCAGTTGTTAAATGTTGACCCCTTTTTTTAAATGTGCTGAGCATGTGGACCAGAACAAAAACCCCATCTGTATGGCTTGGAGTCTCCAGCCTGGTCAGGAGGAGCATTCAGTGAGGCTCCTCTGTGCACACTTGCTCCTTCCTTCCCTTCCAGCTTCCTTCCTTCCCTCCTTCGTGCACTCATTCAGCTAGCACTTCTGGGTGCCATTCCCTGGAGCCCTCGGGAGCTGAAATCCAGCCCCACCTGGAGGGTTGGCCAGAGTGGCAGTGATGCAAATGGGTGCAGCCCTGCCTGAGCTTTGAGCTGTCATGCGGTACTGCAGGTGCAGGGTGCTCTGGGACAGAGCACAGAGTGCCCATGCCCAGCCTGGGGAAGGACGCACCAGGCTGAGAGCAAACTCCCGAGGCATAGCTAGAGAGGAGGCCTGGAGTCTTGCTTAGGAGGGGAGGCTGTGCAGACAGCTTGGCCTTGGCCCTGAAGGCTGAGCCAGGGAGCTCAGACTGATCCTAAGGGCACTAGGGAGCCAAAGATGGGTGTTGAGCCAGCGAATGCTATGGTCAGACCCGAATGTCAAGATTCATCTGTTGCCACATGAGGAAGAACCGCAGGATGCAGAGAGTGGCAACGGGGACTGAGGCCCAGGCCACTGTGCTGGCCCAGGCGAGCAGTACCAGCGCGTTAGGCCTGAATAGTGGCAGTACGAAAGGGAGTTTGCATCCTGGCCGGGTGCAATCCTGTGCTTCCCTTGGCACCTGGGGTCGCCTCAGGATTCCAAGTGCATCCCCCTCCCAGACAGGAAGAGCAGCTCCCGGGGCTCCAGAGGGCGGCGACCCTCCACTCTGTGCCCTCCCTTCCACTTCTCACGCTCCTGGCATTTAAGGAGGCGGGGGTGAGGGTTCTCGCACAGTGAGCTCCGGCTGGCCAAGCCTCCTGCACCAGGAGCCCTCCGCTGTCCCCGGCCACCCCCTGCCACCCCCAACCTGGCTGCCACAGCCTCAGGAGCTGGGCCGGCTCCAAGCCCGCCAGAACCACTAACAGGCCACAGCCTGGCCTGACGAGTCCCGGGAGAGGGGTGGAGGGAAGCAGACACCGCAGGATTATCGAGCAAGCACAGGGCAGGCAGTGTGGGATGGAGGCCCTGCCGCCCAGCCCAGCTGACTTCTGTGTCTTCTCAGGCAGCCTCAGTGTCCCCATCTATCACACAGAGCTAATAATGGAGCACGCCCTGGGGCTTGGGTGAGGCCAAGGAGGTGATTTAGCTGAAGTGCTGGACCAGTGATGGCCAAGGGCTGGAGCAAGGAGGGCGCAGGCGTCCATCAGGGCCGAGCCACAGCTGACTTGCTACGTAGCCTCTGTCCCTCAGTTTCCTCCTCCAGAACATAGGTTCAACAAAGCAGGCCGCGGCTCAAGCCAGGCAGCCTAGGTCTGAGTCCTAGCAGATGACCTTGGGGGACTCAAACCCACTGTGGGCCAGCACTTCCACCCCTCCACGTCGGGGTACTGGGTCAGCCTCGTAGGGTCCTTCTGAGACTGGAAAAGCATCCCCCGAGGGCAGGGCGAATGGCTGCTCATAGTCCTGTTTCTGGGGCAGCTGAGGCCCTGGTGAAGTCCCCTGTGGGGCCTGGCATGGAGTCGTGCTCAGTCATGCTTAGCCGCAGGCCTCCCCCACCTGACAGGATGTCCCATGACTGCCTCCCACGGCCCCCTTCCCGGCAGGGTCTGGGTGCCCCAAACTGAGATCATTTCCCTCCGGGAAGCCACCCCCAAAGGGAGGGGCTCCCTGCTGGGGGCTGAGGCTGGCCCTTCGAGGGAGGAACTGTTTGATGGGCTGTCCCGTCTCCATGCTCTCAGCTTCTTCTTAAAGCCAATAGCCAGGGGCTGAGACACCCAGATATCTCCACCATGTGCTCGGGGCAGGAACTTGCACAGCTAAACAAATGAACACAGGGGAGGTAGTGAGTTGCCCGTCGCTCCAGGTATCCTAGGCTAAGCTGCCTCAGCTAGGTTGATCATAGAACCCAGTCCCACCCGGGCCTTCCTTTCTTTCAAGAGAAGAGCATTATTCCCCGACCTCTGCTCTCACTCTCTGAAAACATCGTCACCCAGGGCCTCATCTGCAAAATGGGAATGATCCAAACACTGGGAGGGTAAAGGAAGCACACAGAGGGCGCTGAGCACGCAGGGGCGCGTAGAAGGTGCTCAGCGACCGCCGACCTTTGTTCTGCTGCTGCCGTTTCCCCCATGGTCTCCTGGCCTCTCCTCCCTCAGCCTGGCCTCTGCCCTCCCCGGCACCCTCGATGGCTCCAGCCTCAAGTTTCTTGCCGTTTTTTTTTCTTGGTCTCTCAAACCCCTGCCCCCTTATACCGGCTGGGCTCCCACCTGGGGCTGGGTGTCTCTGTGACTGTCCAGCCCCTTCCCCCACTGTCTCTCTCTCTGCAGCCTCCCTGTCCCCTCCCAGGCCCCAAGCAGCCACCCCCACACATCTCTGGGGCCGGCCCCGCTGTCCAGTGCCAGCTGACATCTCACCAAAGCCCCTCTCCGCCTCTCAGCTGGACCAAGATCGGAATTTTTCAACCAAACATTCTTAAGAAACTGGGGGGAGGAAGGACTGGGAAGGACAAAAGCAGACACAGAAAAACAGACTCAGAAGTGGACCTCGCTTGACACAGGTCCCTAACGGCCGTGGGGACACAGCTCTGAGAGGCCAGCCCAACTCCTTAGGGGGCAGAGGGGGCTGTGGCTGCTCAAGGACAGGGCACGAGTGACCAGCGCTCTGTCCAGGCCTGCCCATCTGCCCAGCAGCTCCAGCCCCTCTTAGGCCCATCGTTTTGCCGAGAATCTAGGACAAGGCTGCTGTGGAGGAGAGGGAGCCTTGCACGCCACTCCCTGGGAAATCTCAAGATCCACATCCAGGCAGGCCACCCCCACCCAGTCTGGTCCGGGCCAGCCTGGGTCAGAGAGGTGGATGGATGGGCAGCTGCAGGCGCGGCGGTGCAGAGCCCAGTGGGGAGGGCGGCAGCTGCCCTAATTACTCCAGCTCTCCGGGTTCCAATCTGGTTTCAAAAGGACTCCAGGGACACAGCCTTTAATAACTACCAGTAAACAGGCAGGAAAATCAATATGTGGTAAATAGAGCCCTAGAGAGGGTGCTGGGCTGTCCGACCCTGCCCAGCTCCCAAAGGCCTCTGCGGCAAGGCTAGCTAATGCCCTGGCTTCCGGAGCCCTGCTCTGCCCGAGGCCCATGTACCCTCTTAGGTGCCCAGTACAGTGCTCATTTCGGCGGCAGATGGCTCCTGTGTGCCCAGCTTTGTTCCGATCTGGGTGGAGATACCTGTGGGTCTGACTTGGTCCTTGTCCTCTCAAAAGTCGTCAACAAACAAGAGAGATGGAAAACAGTAGTAAGTTAGTGACAGTGCAGGGATAGCCATGTAAGAGAAAGAGTGGTGTGCCTACTACGGCAGCAGAGCCCAGAAGCACCTGCCGGAGGAGAAGATGGGTGCACAGAGAGCTTTGCTGGTTAAACAGGAGCTTGTCACCTGAAGGAGGGCGCTGTAACAACAGCGTCCTCACTTTACCACTCACGGATCGCTTACTGCACACCAAGGGCCCCAGTAAGCACTTGTGCATGCGTTAGATTATTTTGTTCCCTGGCAATTGTTCAGTCAGCTATGAGTTCCCCACAGAGAAGGACACAGGGGCTGGGGTTTACACTCAACATGAGACACTTGTGGGTCGCTTCTCCCCACCTCCCTTGCCCAACTCAGAGCTTGACCTGTTTCTGCTTCTTCCTGTCCCTCCCCTCAGGGCTTGCGTGGCTCCCCAGGGAACTCCACACACCACTTGTGAAGTTCACCTGTCACCGCTCTGCCTTTTTGTAGATGGGGAAACTGAGCCCCTGAGAGGACCAGTCCATAGGAGCAAGCAGGGGTGGGATCCAGCGATTCCTCTCTAGCAAATCCCCTCTCCTGCTTTTCCTGGGAGAAGCACCACTGCCAGGGAGGAAATTGATGCGCACACTCAATTAAAATGATACGTCCAGCCTCTGACTGAGGCCGCCCCAGAGGCCCAGGGCCCGGGAGCGAGGGAGTTGTCCTATGATTGGCTGGGACATTATAGGAGCCCAGAGACCTTACTTCTGGGGCTGGGCAATGACCCAACCTTCCCACACCTTCCACTGACTTCTTATCTGAGCAGCGGGAGCTGTGCAGGCCTATTTCCCCAGCTGTCAGGGCCTGGGCAGTGCGTAGGGGCAGAACAACCTGTAACCCTTGGTTTTCGGACAGAGCAGGCAGACAACAAGCTCGTCCAGCCCTGAGTGGGGACATAGTGGGGGCAGTCAGACAGTATCTGTGGCCAGGAGACGAGGTGGACCCTCCAAAGGACGGGGGTGGGTCCCCCATCGGGCTGCAGATCTCTGGGCCAGCCAGCCGGGGGAGGGGGCACTTAAACATGGAAATGGCCCTGTGCTCTGAGGACCTACTATGTGTGGGCAGATGAGAGCCCTGGTCTCGCAAGTGAGGAGACTGAGTGCAGAAAGCCTGCAGGTTCAAGTGTGCCAGGCAGTGTGAGTGCTCAGGAGAAAAACAACACAGGTGAGCGGGCAGCAGTAGGGAGGCAGGTGATTTAGAGTCTGGGAGGAGATGGTCCCAAAGAAGGCAGGTTTGGACACAGACCTGAAAGGAGGAAGAACTCTGAGAACATCTGGGCGCAGGTAGCTCATACTCCAGGCAGAAGACACAGCCAGTGCAAAGGCCCTTGGGCGGCACATGTGAGAGGTTCAGAGAACTGCAGGGAGGTCAGAGTGGCAGGAGTACACTGAGTGGCAGGGAAGGGAAATGGTGATCACTGAGAGAGGGTGATAGGGCCACATCACATGGGGTTTCATAGGTCACCTTGAGGACTTCGGCTTTCACTCCAAGTGAGGGGAGCACGGAGGATTGGGAGTGGCTGAGCAGGAGCCCCTGGATGCCGTGTGCTATGGGGGCAGGGCTGGCCCCCAAAAGTCACGAGTCTCCCACAAAGTCTGGGCAGGAGACAGACAGTGGTGTGGACCAGGCAGGGATGTGTCTGAAGGTGGAGATGGCTGGGTTTGCTGACAGACTGGAGGTGCGGCATAGGGCAGGAGGTCTGAGGTTCACGGGTCCGAGGAAGGACCGCAGAATGGGGAGACGGGAGAAGCAGGTCCCAGCAGCAGGAGAATGGGCTCTGCCTGGGCCACGCTGGGTTTGGGGCACCTGCTGGAGTCCACAGGGTGGAACCTGGCCCTCGGGAGGAGAGACTGGTGGTGGGTTTGGGGGTGTTGGAATCTGGATGGCTCCTCTCTACACCTCAGTGAGGAAGGGCTGCTGGGGCCCATTTTGGAGATGAGAAAACTGCTGCTAAGGGACAGAGAGTCACCTGACACAGCCTCAGAGCTGGAAAGTCAGGGCTCGGGGCTTGACCAAGGTCTGTCTGCTTCTCAGCCTGCCCTACCGAGCCCTGTGCCCCCAGGGACTCACCCGGTATCTTCCCCACAGCCCGAGGGTGGGTGTGGGTTAGCATCACCCACATTTTCCAGATGGGGTCTCTGAGGCCTGGGGAGCTTTGGGGACTTGCCCACAGCCTCCTTTCTGCAGAGGTGTGAAACGGACCCAGCAAAGCATCTCATACGCCAGCCCCACGGCCTGGGGCAAGCTGAAGGCTCCGAGAAGTCCCGCACCTGCACCCACTCCAGTTCTGTCAGAGCACCTAAAGCTTGGGCGGACAAGAAGCAGTGGTGGGAGAATCGGGGCACTGAGACCTGGCAGTTATTATGGGGCTTGGAACGAGCACTGGGCGTGGAGTCCTCCAAGAGCTGCCCGTCAGCAAGCGTTCGTGGGAGGAGGGGCCCGTGAACAAAGAGATGAGTGAGAGAACTAAGTGGACAGCGTGAAGGGGCAGTGGATGGGAGGAACAGAATTAGGTCAACCCAGAGCGGATCAGGGTGCAAACTCAGTCATTCAGGAAATGTGTCCTGTGCGCAGGAGCTGGGCCTAAGCAGTAAAGGAGACCAGCTTCCCACCTTGCAGCGTTACATTCTAGCAGGGGGAGGACAGAGACAGGGTAACATGTAAAGTCTGTCAGGTGGAGAGGAGGGGTGGAGGAGAGGTGTGTAGGGCTGCACGACTTCAAATAGGCTGGGCTGGAAGCAGGAGTGACTCGCACGGAGCGGGCAAAGGAAGCGAACAGACTCAGGTGTCAGTGGACTTGGGTGCATGACTGCAGGCGCGAGGGCGCTGGTGGAGGGAGTGTGGGATGACGGGAGGGAGCGGCGGATGAGTGCAGGAATGGCGGCATGGAGGAAGGAGCGGGGAACGGATGCCGAGGAAGCCAGCGGTAGCCTAGCGGACGAGTGGGTTGCTTGATAGATTCTTGAATGTGGGAGTGAATTAAGAACCCAAAGCTGGAAGCTTGTCTGCGGGGGCCTCCCCCCCGCAACTCCACCGCTGGCCACTTCCACGGGTGTCTGAGCAGCCCCCGCCCCCTGCCCTCTCCCCCTCTCCACCCAGGTGGCACCCTGGGGTGGGGGTGACTATCCCAGGTCCACTATTTGCTGGCCACTGCACCCCTTACTGGCTGAACCTCCTGCTCCTGGGACCCCACCCACCAGCCTGTGCTGACCCCTTAACCCCAGGCCTGTGTTGAGTTCTCTCCCTCCCATCGTGATGCCCCCTGGAAGGCCCCGTGGAGCCCTGACGGCCCCAGTGCTGCCCCCCACCCCGTCCTGTCTTCACGCCGCCTCTCTGTTCCCTACAGGCACCATGCGGCCCGTGAGGCGCAACTTCTATGACCCGTCGTCGGCGCCGGGCAAGGGCATCGTGTGGGAGTGGGAGAACGACGGTGGCGCGTGGACGGCTTACGACATGGACATCTGCATCACCATCCAGAACGCCTACGAGAAGCAGCATCCGTGGCTCGACCTCTCGTCGCTGGGCTTCTGCTACCTCATCTACTTCAACAGCATGTCGCAGATGAACCGCCAGACGCGTCGCCGTCGCCGTCTGCGCCGCCGCCTGGACCTGGCCTACCCGCTCACCGTGGGCTCCATCCCCAAGTCGCAGTCCTGGCCCGTGGGCGCCAGCTCGGGCCAGCCCTGTTCGTGCCAGCAGTGCGTGCTGGTCAACAGCACGCGCGCCGCCTCCAACGCCATCCTGGCCTCGCAACGCCGCAAGGCGCCCCCCGCGCCGCCGCTGCCGCCTCCGGGTGGGCCCCCGGGCGCGCTTGCCGTGCGCCCCAGCGCCACCTTCGCCAGCGCCGCGCTCTGGGCCGCTCCTGCAGCCGCCACCACCGGCGCCGAGCCCGCGCCGCCCCCCGCGCTGCCCCCGAGGAGCCCGAGTGCCCCCGGCGGCGCGCCCACCCCGGGGCAAAACAACCTTAACCGGCCCGGGCCCCAGCGCACAGCCGCCAGCGTGGGCGCGCGCGCCTCCATTCCACCCGGGTAAGATGGGGCCGGGGAGGAGGCCTGGAGTCACCCGTGGCAAGGGCCAATCAGGGTGGGGTGGCTGTGCGCTAGGGCCAGGGGCAAAGAACGGCAACAAGTGTGCACTTGACCAAGGCCCAGCATCCTGAGGTATTTGCTTTGTGCCGAGCATCAGCTGAGCAGCCAACCCTTTGGTCGCTCGTCTGCTTGTACAGGGATCCTCTGAGGTAGGTACCATCCGCTCCGAAGTCGGCAGACCAAAGCTGAACCCCTCAGCAGAAAACTTCCCCAGGATCTCAAATTTCAGCGAGGCCGTGCCAGCGACACCAGCCTTGGTGCGGATTCGGGTTTATTTGCTAAATGCCTGCCCTGCGCCTCTCACTTAGATAACCAACAGTTGCACATGGTACAGGTTGGGGGGCTGGTGGCCTACCTGAGGGCCACCCCAGGGAGAGCTGTAGGCTTTCTGGCGACTGGGCTGTGCTGGCCTCCGATTTTTGGAGGACTTTAAGGTCCAGCTGCACTCGCTCCTGTCCATGTGCAGCTCGCCATGTGGCACCAGCACTGAGCATGAGGGGCCTGTTTGCCGTATTTCACTTTTGGCTGCACAGAAAGTAGGGACATCATTTTGGATTAAGTCGCTGGCTTTCAAACTGGGCTTCAGACTCAGAGAATGACTTGGGAAAGTGGCTGAGGTGTCGCTGTTCCTGCTGGAGCCCCTGCGGGGATCCACTTCACCACTTGGCTTTGCCAGCAGGATTTCATTGAGAAAGGGAACCCAGGTCCTGCCAGATCTGGGGACATGTAGGTCATGGTGTCCCAGGCCCCAGGATAGGAACTCAGGGAGCCACGCCTGGCTGCCCATTCTGGAGCCCAGACTTGGGTAACCTGAGCAGAGGACCAGGCTGGAAGGAAAGTGCAGTGAGCAGGAAGATGGGGCCTCCAGCCTGGGACAGAGTTGAAAGGACCTGGTGTGTATGTGGGGGTGCTGGGTGGGGGAAGCCTGCCGTGCTCATGTGAATCACCGTGGCAGTGACAGTGATCTGACTGTGATCTGTGGCGTGGCCCTCAGAAGTTTCCTGCAGCAGAGTGGAAAGGATGGGATGGGGCAGGGACATTGGCCTGTATGGAAGTAGCAGTTAAAATAACTCCATGGACTTTCACATCATTTCTGCACATGCCTAGTAGGTTGCCAGATGAAATTAATTTCTTAGTCATTGATGAAATTCGTGAAAGCCATTGTTCCAGGGCATTATTCAGCTTTCCTCACCCAGGGTCAGTTCTCCAAATACGGGCTGGGGGTGTGGGCTCACCCAGCAGAGAGAGACAGGCAAGGTCTGCATGTTCAGGAAATGCACAGGCAGACCATGAGACAGTGAGAACTGCATTGGGGAGCACTGGGGGAGAGAGAGGGAATGGGAGGGAGATGGAGACGGAGATAGAGAGATAGGGAGAGAGAGGGGCTACTCAGAGAAGATACCTTGGAGAAAGCGCGGGCTGTGAAGAAATGCTGTTCCAGGCAGTGGTAACAGCATGAGCATCTTCAAGGGGGCTGAGGGAACATGGGCTGCTCAGGGCAGGGCCAGAGCATGAGGTGCCAGCCAAGGTGCACATGCAAGCACAGAGGGACAGAAGTAGGCAGGAATCCTGAAGGTTCTAGAGGCCACGTGGGGATACAGGCACCCTTGTGGAATAGTGGGAGCTGAGGATTTTCCCAAATTGGGTACAGGGCCAGATTGTGGGATCCCGAGGGAGCCTAGGGTTGGTGCTGCCAGCCCTGGGGAGCTATTGAGTGTGCTTGAGCTCTAGAGGGCTGTACAGAAGACAGATTTCTCCTTGGGAGAGCTAATCATTATCACACCCTCCTTGGGCCTGCAGAGACCTCCCAGCCTGTGGCTGCCCTCAGTCCACATTATTTTTCTTCCCTCTCCCCTGGGAGCATTTCTGATCCTCCCTGAGCGCAGCCATTTATTTGCCTGGAGGTCAGGAAATGGGGAGAGGCACAGACCAGGGCCCCTGCAGGCACCCCCAGCCGTACAGACCCTGCTCAGTGACACCCCAACCCCCCCCTCTAAGGAGGGAACCCCACTAAATATACCTCTGGCTTAGCACTAGGCAGGAGAGTGCAGGCCTGGGCTGTGGCTGGACAGGGGCCAAGAAGACCCTTCTTCCTCATGGCTGAAGCTTCCTGTTGCCAAGGCAACCGAGACCAGGCACAGCCTCTGATGGGAAAGGGCTGGAGGGAGGGTCCCTCAGGAGCAGTGGCCAGGCCTCCCAAGCCACTCTGGTCCCTGAGCCCCCTCCTGTCCCCACACCCTACCTCGCTTCCCCATGTTCTTGTGTCTCTGTCCTTTGCTAGGGCTGCCAGGACAAAGCACCCAGTGAATGGCTGGGATAGCAGACGGGGACCCATCCCAGTGCTGGAGGCTGGAATTCCCACGTCAAGGTGTGGGTCCCCCTGGGCTCTGAGGCGGCCTGTTGTCTGCTTGTCCTCGCATCGCCCTCCCTCTGCAGAGCGCCTGTGTACAGATCTCCTCCTCCCGGGAGGACGCCCGTCCTGTTGGATCAGGGCCACCCTAATGACCTCATTTTCTGTCAAGCGCCTTGTGGAAGAGCCTGTCTCCACGTGCAGCCCGTTCCCGGCCCTGGGTCAGGACCTCAGCCCAGGAAGCAAGTCTCTGTGGGCCGCCCCCATCCCCTGCGTGGTGTCGTGGTCTCTCTCAGCCTCCACTCTGTGGCTCCATGTCCCCCCTCTCTGCCCCTCTGTCTCTCCCTTGCTCCATCCCTCCTGTCTTTTCCTCTTGCTGCTTTCTCTCCTCTTGGGCCTCTGGGTGGGTGACTTTGAGCAAATGACTTCAAGCCTCAGTTTCCCCCCCGACAAACAGCTATAACAGCCCACTCGCAGGCGCGGGCTCCACAGGGCTCACAGACGTGCACGTGTGTTAAAATCATCATGTATGATCAGCGAAAGCTGGGAGGGAACGGCAGGGAGGCCCAGGGAAGTGGGTGAACCTGCCCCAAGCCACACAGCTGGCGAGGGCAGTGTGTCCACCTGGCCGGGGTTTTTTCCACTTGCCGCTGCTGGCGTGTGCAGTCAGCTGGCATCCGGGGCCTGGGGGCCGAGCAGGGGTGGGGAGGATCTGCCTGTCTCCCGAGGTCAGTGTTCAGCACTTTGGAGCACAGCTGTGGGGCAGAGGAACCAGCTTCAGAGTTTCCACCCCACGTGGTAGGTGGGTGAGGAGGGACAGCTGCGGCCTGGCCCTATTTCCTGACACTTATGCCTGGGCCCTGCTTTAGCACTCCCTCTTGCTGTGTGACAGAGCTGAGCCAATTGCCCTCTCTGGCGCTTAGTTGTTGCAGCTTGTAAAATGGCGCTGGCTGCGCAGACCGCTGTCCAGCATAAGGCCAGATGTCAAAACATCTGCATTTTCAAGCCTGTGTTGCCAGCCTACCCAAAGTGATGTCACACAACTCTGCAGACCTCTGGATCCCTAGTTGAGTCTAAGAACCTCTTCCTGTTTATTGGCCCTGAGTGGTTCCTTCTTTTCGCCAATGACCTATTTATCTCTTTTGCTTGTGCTTCTCTGGACTGTGTTTGCCTTCCTTGTGGGGTTTGCAAGCCTCTCCTGCAGTCACAGCATTAACTCTTGGTCTGGCATTTCCCCTGTGGGCCACGTCTTTTGATTTTCCATATGGCATGTGTGTCTGTCTTGCATTAGTCAATTAGGCCCTATTAATTGAAGGACTGCTGTGGGCCGTGCACCTTGAGCCACAGTGGAGAACTGTACAGACCATGCTCCCCTGGAATTCACGCTCAAGTGGGGGACAAACCAGACACTGGAAGAGAAATTCTAGAATGTGGGAGAGAAGAGTACCTGTTAAAAAATCAGGAAAGGGGAAGGGAGTAGAAAGTGACAGGAGGGACATTACTTTATTTCTTCAAAAGAATGTCGTCTTAACTACAGATAGCATTTCAGCAGAGATGAATCGAAATTGAGAAGCGAGCCATAAGGCTGGGGATGTTGCTCACTGACAGAGCACTTGCCTAGCATGGTGAGGCTCTGGGTTCCATCCCCAGCACTGCAAGAAATTAAAAATTTAAAAGTAGCAAACCCCGCCCCACAGAGCTGGGAGATGAGCTTCCTAAGGTTGGGAACGGCTTGTGCAAAGGTCCTGTGGCAGGAACGACCAGCCTTGTGTGTTGGAGAAGGCTGGTGTGGTCAATGTGGCTAGAGTGGGGAGCAGCAAGGAGAAGAAATGAGAGCTAGAAAGGGGCCCAGTGCCCTAGGGCCTGGCAGGACAAGGTGGGGACTTTGGCTTGTACCCAGAGAAGACATAAGACACAAGCTAGAGAGGGACATGTGTGACTGTTATAACAGCCCCGCTCTGAACTGTGCGAAGAGTCTACAGTCCGCTAAAGCAGCAGACAGTGGAGAGGCAGATTTTGTTGCGGGGAGATATTTTCCTTTTTAAGTTTTTTGCAGTGATTTTATATTTTTGTTGAAAAGAATCCACATTTTGTTTTGCCAGTTCTTCCATAGCTCAAAAATCCTAATGCCCCTAAAGTCACAACCCTAAAAGCTTTGCCCTCCCCTGGCCCCAGCAGACCTGTGCCCCTTGCCACCCCTTTTCCTGGCCCCGGGTGGTGCAGCTCTGCTCACCACAAGGTCAGACCTCACGCTGCTCCCCGCCACCGCAGCTCCACCTGAAGCGCTTCCTGCCCCGCTCCCTGGGGGGCCAAACCACACACCCCTGTCCACACCACGTGGCTGCTGGGCCGTGGGAACCGCCAGCCCTGCCTCCCTGCCCTGCCTGGCTCCCGACAGACCCAGAAAGAGAGGGACCCAGAGCCCTCAGGCCTCCAGATAAAGCTGCACCCCAGATGCCAGTCACCCCTCCAAGATCTCAATGGGATTTTGTGCCATGTATTGCCCAGGAGGTGGGCGGGAGGCAGGAGTGGGTGGTCCCACGGGTCAGTGAGGAAACTGATGCCCACAGGGGCTGCGAGGCATGGCCCGCCGGTGGGGAGCACTGGAGCACAGAAGGGGGAAGTGAGCTGAGCCCCAGACTGCAGCTGGTGATGGCCGGGGCACCCAAGGTCTGCCCCCTCCCCTGGGCTTGCTGCGACATCCTGCAAGTCTCTGGGGGATGGGGAGAGGGGGGTGTGAGCCCAAGCAGGGCCACCAGCCAAGAGGGGCATGGAAGAGGGCAGGGGACTTGAGCAGGACCAGGTCCTGGAGGAAACCTCTACAAGGAGGAAGGGGGAGATGCGGGGCCCAAAGTATAGTTGCACTTCCTCTCCCCATGATGTGGCCATTTTGCCTACTCCCCTGGAGTCCAGAGCCCCTCCGACGGAGAGAGCGGGTGGCTG
Organism: Dinomys branickii; assembly: GCA_004027595.1. Classification (NCBI taxonomy): domain Eukaryota; kingdom Metazoa; phylum Chordata; class Mammalia; order Rodentia; family Dinomyidae; genus Dinomys; species Dinomys branickii. The sequence goes on along the minus strand of PVLD010001707.1, from coordinate 45,498 downwards.
GAGCAGGCACGTGCACCCAATCACATTCCTGGGGCTGAGCCAGCTCTGTGGTCCAGACCCAAGCCTCTGGCCCCCTCGAGGGCACAGGGACTCTGAAGGCTGCTGGCTCAGTCCAGATGGCCTCATGGCCAGCCTGGCCAGGTCAGCTGCAGCTCTGTCCTAGAAACTCTAGGACCCAGCGCCAGCTGCGCCACTTACCAGCTGGACAACCTCAGCAAAGTCACTTCCCCTCTCTGGGCTTCTTCACATGCAATCATCCACAAAATAGATGACAAATAGGTGTCATCGCATAATGATTTCCTGGAGCATTGTGTTGAGAGGGATTCTGAGTTGCATGTTGGCTTAGTGAAAGGGAGTGCTAGGATTGATTGGTGATGTCTGCCACAGTGTCAGGTGAGGAGGAGCGGTCTGAATGCCATTTAGTTTGCTTCTGCTCCAGCCTTGTCTCTGGGGCTGGAGATTGTTTGGAATTAGGAGCCCTATTTCTAAGAGGCCCAGGATGCCTGCCCAGAGACGACAGAGCCGGTGGTTCTTATTCAGCCCACTTCTATTCAGTACTTAAGGATGTCCCACTCCACAGAGAGCCATCTCTGTCCCCAGCCCTCAGCCCTGACCTCACAGGGCTGAGCAAGACACATTTCCAGTAGCTCACAACTGGTAGAAGCAATAAGAGTGGGGCCACATATCTTCAAAACAAGCTAGGTGAGGCCTGTGTTGTTGGGGATGTAGCTCACATGGTGGAGCATTTGCTTAGCACGCATGACGCCCGCAGTTCAGCCTCAAGTACTGCAAATAACAAAGGAAGGAAGAAATGCCTGAATCTTAAAAAAAAAAAAAAGATAAAACACAGTTCCTTATGGGTTAAAATAAGTGGACATGTGAACTCACATTAGTCAGATCAGAAGATGCGTTGTAAGCCAGGCATGGTGGTACGCACTTGTAATCCCAGCATTCAGGAGGCTGAGGCAGGAGAATCACAATGAATTCAAGGCCCGCTTGGGCTACACAGTTCAAGATCAGCCTGAACTACATAGCAAAAACCTGTCTCAAATAAAACAAAACAAAAAAGGAAAAAGAACCAAAGGAGGAAAGGGAAGGAAGGAAGAAGGCCTTTTGCAGGGATTTTGGGCCCATCTTCCAAGGGCAGATACAGTACAGGTAGGCAGGGAAACAGTGTGGCAAAGGTATGGCAGGAAAAGGTAGGGACAGTGTGAGGAACAGCACACAGGGAACTCTCCCCACACCCTCTCATCCTTCTGGGAATGTTGCCTGTCAGCCGGAGCAGGGCTGGAACCTGCCGCTCATCCTGGGGAGGATTTCCCAAGCAGAGCCTCCTGCCTCATCTTCCCAGCCATGGCAATAGAACTTGGCTTCGGGTAGGCTTTCCCGAAGCCTTGCTGCAGAAATGCTGCCGTGAGTGGGATGGGCGGCATTTTGGGGGAACTCCTTAGAGAAAGCAGGCTGGGGCTGCGCTGCGGGGCGGCCCCTTAGCGTTCTCACCTGAGACAGTGGTTGGCAGGGAGCAGCAGGGCCCACGCATCCTGTGCACAGGTGGCCACCTGAGCCAGTCACAAGTCTGCCCCACTCGGTCCGCTCCTTCTTCCATCCACCCCCCGCCACAGTGTTTGTGGAAGCTGTGCTCTGTGCTGGGACAGCTGAGGTGTCTGGAGTGCAAGTGGAGGGGTTGGAGGTGAGGTGAGAAGCAGGGACAGAGCGAATCACACAGGCCTGGCCGTGCTCAGACTTGGTTATGTCGGGTCATCCTGGTGCTGTGGAAATGAAAAGTCATGCAGGGACTAAGCCAGGGCCTCTGGGAGGCCTAATCAGGCAACACTTGAGCTGGGATCTGTGTGAAATAAACGTGCAAAGTCCTTAAGAGCATCGAGGGAAGAGCGTCCTCGGAAAGCAAGTGGCACAGGTTCAGGCCCTGGGTTGGGAACGTGCCGTCATGTTTGAGGAACAGCAGGGAGAACAGGGTGGCTGGACAGGACGTTGGGTGCAGATACCGGAAATGGGCTTGAAAGAGTAGTTGGGGCCAGGTCAGATGGTCAGATGTTACTCTGAGCAGAGCAGGAGCCACAGGGACCTTGAGAGCTGAGGACACCCAGGACTAGGAAAGGTGGCAGAGGGACCAGCATGACAGTGGGATGCATCTCTCCCTAGGGGCATCCAGACCCACTTCTGTTCAGAGCAGATTTCAGGGGACTGGAAGGTCCTCCAAGATGCTCTGCCAGGCTGGGCCCCAAGAAGGATGGCAGGGGATGAAGACCTGTCCCCCTTCCGGGGGCCCAGGGGCAGCAGCGCCTGTCCAGGGCGGGAGGATGTTCTCACTGCCTCGGAGGAAACAGCACATCCCACATCAAAAGGGGCCCCCGGGCGCTCCCACGCTCAGCATCGTGGGAACTCTGCTCCCCAGGGTTCTCGCAGGGGGTAGGGCTGCCCCTTCTGAGAGGCTCCCAGCACCACCGTCACACCCCACTCACAGCCTTCTTCCCTGGATCCAGATTGACACTTGCAACCCAGAGCTCTGTAGCTTGTAAGAGATTCCAAACATTTTAGGGCAGCCAAAATCTCAGACATCCCTATCCCAGGGTCCTCCCTCCCCAGCTCCCAGGGCAGAAGCCCAGGAAGACTAGGAACTCGGGGCATTACACAAATCTTAGGTAGGAAACTGGCTTCACTGATTGAAGAGCCTGCCTGGAGAGCTTGTGTTGTGGATTCTGCTCAGCATGAGGGTTCTGTGATGGACTAGTGATGTCTGTCACTGGGAGAAAAGGGACAGCAGTGGTATGTGAGCTAAATGTTGTTTCTGCCCACCCATTTCACAGATAGTTCTGATTAGAGGGAGGAATGTTTTCTTTTTGTGAGGCAGGAAGGAAGGAAGAGGGGTGGGTGGGGAGAACAGATGTGCTAAGGATCTCAATCCGTGTGTCTCCATTGGGGGATAGGGCTGGGAAGAGGAGGAGCTGGAGGAAACAGCTTCCGTACTGTCCTACAAAGCACGGGGAGAAGTTAGCATGGTAACCTTCTCCAGGAAGCCCCAGAAGACTTGACAGAGCCAGGGAGGCTCAGATGAACACTCAGTGCCACAGGCTGCAGGAGACAGCCCAGGTATCTCTACTCTCGGCCCCACACCCAACTATGAATTTCACCTATGTTAAGTCATTTAAGCCTCACAAGACTCTTCCCCATGACAGACAGAAACTGAAGCATGGCACCTCCACTGCCCAGGTTCCGAGAGGCCCAGAGCACCTGCTTTCCTCACCCACCTCCCTTGAGAGCTGCATGCAGTGACTCCAGGTCACCAACACCTCTGGCAGCCTGGCCCCTGGTGCTGCCTCCAGGCCCACAGGGCCTCCCTTCTGAGGCCCACAGTGTGTGGCTGAGCCGCTGCACAGGGGAAAGCTGTGTGTGAGCACATCTCGGTATGCAGTGTGACTTAGTGCGACTGTGTCCCTTTTGCAGGCTCTGGGTGCTATTGCTTTCACTGAGGTCAAGCGCAATGGCTGTCTGCTTTTCCTGTGTGCATCAGGGTGGGACACACAGGACGTGGACATGCATGCATGTGTGTGTGCATGTGTGAGATGTTCTGCAGGTGTGTGTGTGAGCCCCATATGTGTATGGGGGCTGTGTCCCCTGGAGAGTGGGGCATGCATGTGCCCCTTTATGTGGTGATCTCTGGGCACAAACACCTGTATCTGGCTTTGATCTGTGTGTTTGTGGGCAAGGGGTGTTTCCTGGATATGTCTGTGTGCATCTGTGTGTGTGTGTGTGTGTGTGTGTGTGTGTGTGTGGTATGCGTACCCTGGTGTGTGCAGTGTCTTCCCTGTGCATGTATGTGTCTGTGTCTGTGCCTGCATGGGGAAGAGGGTTCTGTGGTAGGTGGGTGCATGTATCTGCCATGTGTTCCCTGGAAGAGGGTTTTGTGAGTTTCAGTGCAAAGTGTGTAGTGTGTATGTGATCTTCTCTATGTATCTGTGCATGCGGTGTGTTCCCAAAGCACATGTGCACTCATGTTCCCCAGATATGCTGTGTCCATCCTGCTGGACCTGCCATGGGGTACTGCAGCCTGCTGAGGGGACCATTTGCTTGAAGATGCACCCCAGCCAGCTCCCCTGTGCCAGCTGTGCCTGCCAAGGACAGGTGACCAGGCAGCACTGGCCAGGGTCAGGCCTTATAAGGCAGACAGGCCCAGGGAGGCAACCATCACAGGCCTATCCCCCACACTCACTGCTGGGGCATCGCGAAGCTTCTGTGCTACTCTAAAGTTCAGAGCCATCCTGTTTTCCCAGTTGATCCAGCCAGGGTGTCAGCCCCACCCACAGCAAGACACCACTCACCTGATCCTACCTGTGCCAAAGTCATAGAGGCCCAAGGACACTGGGTTTGGTCCCCTCGGTACCCTGCTATTGCCCCACTTTATAGAGAGGAAAACTGAGGATCAGAAGGCTTGGTGACTTGCTGTGGCCAGCACCGCAGCACATCGATGATTTCCTCTAAGATGACGATGATGATGCTCGTAGTGGTGGTGGTGACGGTTTTGGATTGTGTTAGGTGCTAGGGACTGCTCAGGTGTAAAACTTTGCTGAACCTTTACAACAAGCTATCATATCATCTCTGCTGTACAGTGTGGGGGGACAGCTTATAAAAGGCATGATCGCGGGCTGGGTGTCACTGGCTGGGTAGCGGTTGAGCTGAGATAGGGCAGCAGCTCTGGCTGGCCAGAAGCTGCATTTTCATTCAGACAGGACAATGCCTCAGGCATGGGAACTGATGTCAGAAAACAGTACAGAGCAGAGAAATGTACATCATTGAAGGCCTGGGAATAGCGATTTTACTCCTGCTGACTCTGTCCTTAGACAGGACTTGTCAGAGCCTTGAGTGTGCTGGCTACGCTGTGAATGTCCATGAGGGGGACAATAAGGTGTCTCCTAACTTTTTTTGATCCCTGAGTTCTTCTTTCCCAGAATGATTTATGAGCATTAATGCTCCAAGCTGAGAACAAACTGAGTGTCTGAGAACTGCTAAACCACTAATCGGTGGTTTTAGGTACAGAAGTAAATGAAATAAAAAAGTTCTCCCTAAGGGGAGGCCAGGTATCCCACTGGGTCCTGACCACACCCCATCCCATAACGGTGCCACAGTAGGAATGGGGTTTCTAGATGACAAAGAGGCGGAGATGTGCCTGGGGCTGGCGTCCAGCTGCGGCCTCTTCTATCCCTGCAGGGTCCCCGCGCTCCCAGTGAAGAACTTGAATGGTACCGGCCCGGTCCACCCGGCCCTGGCAGGTGAGATCCTCCTCCCGACGGGAAAGAAAGGCGGTGAGCAAGAAGGCAACCTGTCCTTCAAGTTTTGACTCCGCCCCCTGGCGAGCTTGTGGGCGGGGCCAGATGACGCCTCCTACCTTGGGCGCCTCTGGCTTTATCGGGATGATGTTGAGTGGGCGGGGCCCAAGGGATCTGTCCACCCTGCCAGGAGGGCGGGTTTGTGAGTGGGGCCGATTCGACCCTGCCTCCTGACGGCCCGCCCCACCCTGCCCCAGGGATGACCGGGATCCTACTGTGCGCTGCGGGGCTGCCAGTGTGCTTGACGCGCGCCCCGAAGCCCATCCTGCACCCACCACCCGTGAGCAAGAGCGACGTCAAGCCGGTGCCCGGCGTGCCTGGCGTGTGCCGCAAGACTAAGAAGAAGCACCTCAAGAAGAGTACGCCTTCCACCACCCTTGGACTCTTGAACCCCAACGTGCACTTAGGCCTTGCCACCTCCCCTGCAACCCCTCAAATCACCCCTTTCCCCCAGCCCATCCTTCGCTCACTCCCACTACAGTAACCCTAGCAACGGCTGATATCTACCCCGACCCCATCTCGGGCCACGCCCTCGGGGGTAGACCCCTGGTGCCTCAAACCTGTGTTCTTACCTGTGTCCCTGCAGGTAAGAATCCCGAGGATGTGGTTCGAAGGTACATGCAGAAGGTGAAAAACCCCCCTGACGAGGTGAGTCCCTAGGGAGGGTTCATATCTGGGACCCCAGCCTTCGCCCCCGTCAAGACCGTTTCCTTGGGGTTCCAGGCGCTACAGACTTCTTCCTGGCTCTCCCTGCTCTGTCTCCCACTTCAGTTTAACAGAAGCGCATTTGTCAACTATTTTTTTCTTTTTGAGGTACTGGGGATTGAACCCAGGGCCTTGAAACTAAGTAAGCTATGTACGTCCTCAACCCTGTCTATCTTTTGAGACAGGATCTTGCTAAGTCACTAAATTGCCCGGGGCTAAGCTCCAGTTTGCAACCCTCCTGCCTCAGCCTCCCCAGATGCTGGGATTACAGGCATGCACCACCACACCAGGCTACATTTATCGATCTCTTGATGATCGACAGCTTCCTGTCACATTTTCACCCGTACTTTACACTACATGCTTTTAAGTTTAGCCTTTATCCATCTGGAGGAGGTGGGGTGCAAAGGAGCCATCTCTTCCTCTGGGATGTCTCAGAGTTCAGGAGTCGGAGAGGGTGCTCTCTCCCTTTGCAACCTGGGTGCCCCAGAGGGGGTGGTCTGCTGCCTCAGGTGGGTAGAAGCCCAACCCCCACACAGGGCCAGTGCTGACCTGGGTGGTGTCCCCTCCCTGTCCCCTGCAGGACTGCACCATCTGCATGGAACGGCTGGTCACAGCGTCAGGCTACGAGGGCGTGCTTCGCCACAAGGGTGTGCGGCCCGAGCTGGTGGGGCGCCTGGGCCGCTGCGGCCACATGTACCACCTGCTGTGCCTCGTGGCCATGTACTCCAATGGCAACAAGGTCTGTGGGTGGGGCACAGGTGGGTGGGTGGAGCGGGGCAGGACCCCGGGACTCACGGCAACCTCCCCACCTAGGACGGCAGCCTGCAGTGCCCCACCTGCAAAGCTATCTACGGGGAGAAAACGGGGACTCAGCCACCAGGGAAGATGGAGTTCCACCTCATTCCCCACTCCCTGCCGGGCTTCGCGGACACCCAGACCATCCGCATCGTCTACGACATCCCTACGGGCATCCAGGTGCTGGGTGCCCCTGCTGGCTGGTCTGGGTCCAGACCCAGCTCCTCTGCCCCTCCAGGGCCCGCAATTGCCTGTGGCTTATGCCCTGCTGCCCCCCCCACAGGGACCTGAGCACCCCAATCCTGGGAAGAAGTTCACGGCCAGAGGCTTCCCGCGCCACTGCTATCTGCCCAACAACGAGAAGGGCCGGAAGGTGAGGACACAGGGGAGTGGGCACCGCCCTGGGCCCGGGGTCCCTACTGTCCCCATCCCTCCGCTCCTTCCCTTCCCCCAGCCAGCACCCAGGCGGCAGCATCCTCCACTACAGCACCGCCTCCTTCCCACGCCTCGTCTCTTTCACCAATCCCCCGAGCCCTAGGCCTTGACCCCACTTCACAGATAAAGAAAGGAAGCTTCAGACAGGGCAAGTAACATGGCCAAGTCACACAGCCGCTAAGTGGCGGAGTTGGGATCTGAACCCAAGCAGTCCAAGCCTTCACACTACACTATAGATTGTCTGATTTTACCTTGTTTTTGTTTCTGGTTTTTTTTTTCAAAAGAAGCCAGAGATTTAGATTTTCATGTGAAATCTCTAGGGTTTTTTTTAATATTGGCAACTAATTCACAAAGTGGTTATTTTAATGCAGCGTGGGGTCCATACCAAGCACAGCCAAGAGCTGCCAGTTTGAGACCCTTCTTTCACCCTAGAAGAGACATGTTTTGGGAACAGCTTTTACTGAGAGAGCTGAGGGGAGGGGAGGGAAGGCCAGGAAATACAAACAGGAAGGAAGTGGCCAAGCCAAGCATGCTTTGTAGGTGACAGCTTGGGCTGGGTGCAGGCAGGGCACAGGGTGGGCCAGGGGCTGCCTGTGACCTGTGCCCACCCCCAGGTGCTTCGGCTGCTCATCACGGCCTGGGAGCGGAGACTCATCTTCACCATCGGCACGTCCAACACCACGGGCGAGTCAGACACCGTGGTGTGGAATGAGATTCACCACAAGACCGAGTTCGGATCCAACCTCACGGGCCATGGCTACCCGGATGCCAGCTACCTAGACAACGTGCTGGCTGAGCTCACGGCCCAGGGTGTGTCTGAGGCTGTGGCCAAGGCCTGAGGCCCGAGTCTGCACACCTGCCCTCCTGCTTTGCCCCTGGTCCGGCACATGCCTCCCTCGACCAGGTGTGACCTGGTGGCCCCCAGTTCAGGGCTGGGGAGGAGCCTGCACGAGGAGCCGGGAGCGTCCCAGGGATTTGTTTGGTGGCAGTTGGGATATGGGAGGCTGCCAGGCCTGTTGGCTGTGACCCGTAGCTCCCTGAGAAGGCCGCAGAGAGAAAGCCGAAAACCACAGCGACCTCCCTACACAAGACAGCAACCCCCCCACACACACACAAACACGCATCCTGGTCAACACATGCACGCACACCCACGTGCCTCCACACTCCCCCTGGCCGGGGGAGAAGAGAAAGAGAGACCCCATCTGTGTCCCCACTGTGTCTGTATGGGCTTGTCCGCAGCTGGGACTCGGTGAGCACTGAGGGCCTCCGGGGCTCTGACGGGTAGAGAACTGGGGGAGCCTGGTCTCGCCATGCTCACCCCCCTGCTTCATCTCTGCCCCCGTGGGGGAAGCCCCCAGACCACTGCATAGTTTATCCAGCGTGGGCCACAGCGCACAGGGATACGAGACATCTTATTTTGCGTTGTGTCTGTCTCTTCCTCCTTTGGGGACCCTGGCTTCCTCCCGCCCCCTCTCTAGGCCTTACGTCTACCCCACCCAAAGGCACTCTTCTTCCGCCCCCTCCCCGTCCTCTCCACCGAGTCCTCCCAACTTTGAGATCCAAAGGCTTTCGCTTCTGCTTTCAGGAGCAAGAGGAGGAGGCCTAGGTCAGGCCAGCTTGTTGAAAGGGAGAGAGGACAGCAAAGAGTTAATTCCCCTTTCCCGAGGAGTGGGCAGTAGGGCGGTGGATTGTCTCTAGCCAACCAGGGGCCCGTTGCCCAGGCAACTCACCAGCTCCGCCTCTGTTGATTGGCTGTCCCAGTGGAAGTCAGCCAAGATTTAAAGGGATGCCAGCGATTGCGCTTTTGAAAAAACCGTACCAGTCCCACTGTGGGTGGAGAAATAAATGGTCTTTCTCCTCACTCCAGTCTGTTCCTGCCAAAAGGGCTGGGTGGCTGTGTCCTGAGGGACCTTGGGGAACGTGGGAAATGATAGTTTGCAAAAGAAGGGCACCTCCAGGCCACTGCTTGGGGCTACTGGACTGGAAGGTTCCTAATTCTGTCCTGGAGCAGGAAGGGAGAGTGACTGAGGGAGAGGCACTCACCACTTGGGCCCCCTTAACTCCAAGGGGCCAGCGGCCTGCTCTATAACAGCAGCACAAGGGAATGCACACATCCGCTCTTCAACACAGTGACAAGAGACACGGCTCAGGCCGGGAGCACCTGGGCAGGGTCTGTCCAAGGACACAGAGGGCAGAGCCCAGGCTCTACAAGCCTCGCGCAGGCCAGGTTCTGGGGCTGCTGTGGCCAAGGCTGTGGGTCTGAGCGACCCCTGCTGGCAAGATGTGGGGTCGCGCCATGTCTTCTAGGGTGCGCTTAATGGCAGCCAGGCTGCCTTGGGCGTCCTGTTGTATCCTCCCCACCCACTTACACAAAACCCGGAGAAGTCTTTGGAGATCCTTTAGGATCTGCCAGTTGGGTGTCCCCAAAGATAGTCTTTGGCTCGTTCCTGAAATGTTACCTCAAACTCTAAGGTAGAAACTTGCCCACTGCCCAGGGCGACTACTACCAACATATTACCCAGGGAACCAACTGGAAACTCCGATTCCTGTCCCTGCAAACCCACAGACTCTGAGTCAGTCAGTGGCCAGGTGCAGCCCAGGAGTCTATTCCCAGCAGATGGGGTCTGAATCTGAATATCTGATCCCAGAAGCTCGGGGTTGGGCCCTTAGCTGTGATTACAAAAGGATCAATGATGTTAGAGGATTTGAAGACACAGAAACAGGAAGGGCTGGGACCATTTAGTGCCCATCTGGGCAAAAGGGCCACATAAGGAGTGGGGTTTCAGGTATAGCTGTATCCAGCCGCTCCAGGCTAGACTGGTTTTTTCGATGTGGGTAGAGGCTCATCTAGTGGAGCAGAGACTCCAGGCTTGGACGATCAGGCTCGCCCTCCACACAGAGTGAAACTCATTCAGTGCAACTCGGGCTGGCCATGGGGCTTCCATATCCCACGTGGACTGGGGCACACAGGATGGGGCTCGTCTCTGGGAGCTTCAAAGCGACAGCATCACAGAGGGACAGGACAGCCTCAAAGAGGCTCCTGCACCAGGGGACGTTGAGGCAGCCCCATGGCTCTCGGTTCCTTTGCAGCAGGATCTGTGGCTTCCTCAGGACCCCAAGGGGCCCAGGGCCACCTTCCCTTGGCCCTTCCACTGGAATTCCTCATGGGCTCGATCCAGGTCTTCCAGCACCTCCAGTAGATGGGCAGCTGCTGCTTTCTGTCGGGCTAGAGCCTCTGGGCAGGACCCTGGCAGTGGGGGACACAGGTCACTGTGTCTCAGGTCATCAGTGCAGCAGCTAGCACCAGAACCCAGGGCCTTCTCAGGCTGCGGACCAGGCTCATACCCTGAAAATCCCCAAAAGTACCAGCACCCCCATAGCCCCTTAAGGATCCGGAAATAGGGTGGACTGATGGACAAGGGCTGCTCTCAGAAAGCTGCAGGCAAGAGAAGGGCACCTCCCTTACCCTGTCCTGCGTCTGCCTCCATAGCCACATCCGGGTTGGGCTCCTCCAGGAATTTCATCCTGGAAGTGGACAGGGAGAAAAACGAAGCTGGTTTCTGAGTCCCAGTCCTACCCCAGACCCAGAGGTGGCTTGCTGGCTGCAGGAGAAATTACAAGAGCCCCAGAGCATCACTGTTACCGTCACCACAGCAAACAGTTTTAGTGGGGCAGCTGCTGCCCTAAGCCCTTCATGTGTATTAACTCATTTAATGATCACACTTACAAGAGGTAGGTACAACAGATAATCACTAGACAGAAACACAGTAGCTTGCCTGATGTCACACTGCAGGCATATTAACAATCATTAAGTGCCCAGCTACCTACAAAAGGCTGGATTAGCTCCTCTGATCCTTAGGCAAGTAGTATTATTCACATTTTCTACAGGACGAAACTAAGGCACAGAGAAGGTAAGCAACTTGCTCAAGGCTGCACAGCCAGCAGATGGCTTGCTCAGGACCTGAGTGCAGGCAGGCCAGCTTCAGAACCCACTGAGTAATGGGCTGGAACAGATCCCTCCACTAAACAACAGTGATCTTAAGGCCAGGAGGGGAAGGCACCCAGTCGAGGTCACATGGCAAGCTCAGGGGGCTGGGGTTGTACATGACTTGTGCCTGTGTCCCTGGAGCCCACACGATGATGTCCCTGGAGCCCAGGACAGAAGAGCTAAAAGCTCAGTTCTGCTTTGGGACCCAAAAAGTATGCTCCCCAAAGTCCCCAGGCTGCCTCTCCCCAGCGGGTCACATGATGTGGGGAAGGAGCAGGGAGGCTCACCTGAGCTGGTCCCGCCCCAGAAGTAGCTGCCTGTAGACCATCTGGGCCTCTGCGTCAGGGTCCAGCGGGTCGCTCCAGTCCCCCAGGGTCACAGCCGCATGTGTGCGGCTGCAGCCAGCAGCTGCAGGATAGGACGCAGCATCGTGGGGAACTCTCCTGTCCCCAACCGGACACCACACTGTCCCTGTGCCCATGCCCTGCCCTGCAGCCTGTAAGGTCCCTCCTGAGCACAGTCTTCCTCTGCTCTCGAGCCCCCAATGTCCCTACTCTAGGCCTCCACTTTCCCTGCCTCCGAGGCTGCTCCCTGGACCCTAGCCATAACACTCTAGCCCCTCTTTGAGAGTCAGCACAGGATGGGTCCTGAAAAAGTACCACTCCCCATTTCACCAGTGAATGGACTCCTTTACCCTCACAGGACCCTACAAAGCAGGCACCAGCATCAGCCCACCTCAGAAGCACAGCAAGGCTAAGTAACTTGCCCAGGGTTGCACAGCCCACCCAGGTGGAAGTCAGCCACTGAGAGGTGCAGGGGCAGAGGCTGCTGGTGGCCCCACCCCTCACCTGAGCGGTCAGCCTGGAGGCAGCAGGTCCAGCGCCCCCCTCGGAAGGCCCCAGGGTGGCAGGCAGCCAGCTTGTCCTGGTTGGGAGCGCTGGCTTTGCGCAGGGCGGACAGCCACTGGTTGAGCTCATTCACATTCTGCAATGGGGTGGGGCGGTCAGGAGCTGGGGTGACCCCTGCGGTCACCCTCACCCTCCTCGAGGGCCTCACCTTGCACTGGAGGTAGGTGGTGTGCAGCTTCCCAGAGCTGTCCCGCGTCACCACCTGCATCACGTGCGGCAGCTGGAAGGCGCCCTCGTCCACACGCTCCACAGCACGGATGTGCGGCACTGGGATGGAGGTGTGAACCTGGGGACAGGTTTGTCTCTGCAGGCAGCTGGGGACCAGGGACTGCTTCCCCCACGGGTGTGCATTGGGTGGAGGCCCTCTGGGCAACGATGTTCAACCCCATGTGTGCATGTGAGTGCACACGCGTGTGCCCTGCTTCCCCTAGTCCTGCCCTATTACTGCCTGAGTGAGGGACTCGGCTTCTCCAGGCGTTGGTTTCTTTCATCACCGTCACCACCGTCACCACCGTCACCACCACCATCACCGTAACGACTGCTTCCACGGCATGTGCTCTAAGCACTTCCCATTTACCTACATACTTAATCACCCCAACAAACTCCTCAGGTTGGGTCTGCCATCCTCCCAGTTTGTAGGTGAGAAGGCTGGGGACAAGAAGCCAGTGGCCCTTCCAAGGGCACTCAGCCCACAGAGCCCAGGGCACTGGTGCCGAGAACTGGCTGTGCTAAACTGAAGCAACAGTGAAGCTGCTGTCGCTGTGTCCGAGCTGCACACAGGAACAGGGCCTGTTCAAGCAAGGTCTGCTTTGTGCCAGTGGGGATGCCAGTCCCAAGAGACACATGTGTCCCTGTCTTGCTTATGTTGTCCCCAGGACTGACTCTGGCACATAGGAGGCTCTCGGTACATGTTTGTTGAATGAGTGAATGAGTGAGGGAGTGAGGAACGGATGCCATGATGTGTCCACACAGCTGGGTGTCCCCAGGGGAGTCTAGACGACACTTGCTCCTGTCCTGCAGCACCCTGACCCCCAGCCAGAGCAGAGCCAGAGTTGCTCAGTTGCTGTGACATTTTGGAGACCTGTCCCTGCCCCTGCCTCAGTTTCCCCTTGGGTACAGAGACACAGCCCTGTGAGGGAGGCCACTGCAGGAGTGCCCTCCTGCAGCAGGCACTTACCTGGCACTCGGGGCCCTTGGTGTAGGACAATGTCTCCCCACTGAGCCGGAAGTAGCGCTTCTTGAAGGCAAAGCACGTGGCCAGGCCACCCGGCTCCTCCTTGCGCTTCAGCAGGAAGCCTTCCCGGACAGTCGCCGAGGGCGGCACCAGGGCCCTGGCAGGGCTACCGGCCTCTGGGGAGCAGGGAAGAAGGTGGGGCACAGCAAGACAGGGAGAAGCACCCAAATTTGAACTTTACACCCTCGCCACCTGATCAACAGGCAGGCCTGGTTCTTCTCCAACCCCTGGGGGCAGGCAGGTGGCTCCACACTTCAACAGGCTGCTCCTGACAGGTGTAGACCCAGCTGTGCCCACCCTGTCCTGACCCACAAAGGGAAGTGAACTGGACCCCACGACCTCACGTCTGCCATTGAGCCCCTCACCTCTCCTCCACCCCCTCGTTCACTCCTCTTTGCTGACCTCTTCCTGTTGTGCTGTTCCTACCTCAGGGCCTTTGCACCTGATCTGCCCCACCTGAAGCTCCTCCCTCCCTCCCCAACATTCCCGTCCCTCCTTTATGTTCTCCTCCCTAACATCTGGAACCCGCTTGTTCTTGTTTACAGCCTGTGGTCCCCACTAGAACAAAACTTCTGACAGCAATATCTTCTGTCTCACTCGCTGCTGGGTCTCAAGAGCCTAGAAGGGTCCCTATTACAGAGCAGGCACTTAACAGGTTTTTGCTGATGGCATGTATCCCATGCCACGCTCCTAGCCATGCTCCCACCCTGTGAGCTCTGTTCATCTCCAGGAAATGTCAGCTGATTGACTAACTGATCCACAGGTCCACATTCTCAGTGCTGAGGAAGTGGGGACTCAGTGGGGTGGAGAAGAGTAGTCTGGGCTGTGGCCCGGGGTGGCCGGGCCACAGGAGCTCACCCTCATCTGCCTGCACATCCACCAGCTGGTCCAGGAAGCCCCTCACTCGGGCAACACTCTGCAGCAGGAAGGGGTGCAGGGGAGCCATCCACAGCTCCTTGCCCTGGCCCAGTTGCTGGCCCAAGTTGCCGATGCTCTGCACAGCCTGCAGAAGGGGCAGAGTGCCAGGACTGAGTCCTGTGGCCCAGAGGGGGACCCAGAACGGGGTCAAAGTCCAGCCACTCAGATCGGTGCTGGGGATGGAGGCTCAGGCCAGCACAGGCCTGGAGGCATCTGCTCTGCCCTCTCCCTTTTGGAACCTGTGCCCAGGACCTCTGGTCTGTTCCCTCCCAAGCCCAGAACTACCCGAGCCTTCCCAGTCCTACCCCACATATTCAGGAACCCATGAGAACCTCAAGGTGTTGCCACTTTGCTAGGGATGGTCTCGTTCATGCTAACGTGCCCCTGAAGGGTAAGGAGGAGCTGTAGAGCAGGAGGAGGACACTAGGATGGACTGCTGGGGTGGGCTTCTGGGGACCAGTCCCCGCCCGGGGGTGGCACCTTGGCGAGCAGCAGCAGGGAGCGGCTGGTCTGGGGATCCGCATGCTGGTCCCGGAGGTCAAACAGCTTCGGCGTGAGGATGGCCGGGGCAAAGAAGCGCAGGAAGAGAAAGCCACTGACAGCCAGGTACTTCACATCCTGCAGGGGAGCGGCAGGTGAGGGACCCGAGCCCCGCCCAGCTGGGGAAGTGGAGGCGCCTGTCAAGGACTAGAGACAGGGTCCCAGAGGGGCGGAGCAGGTGGGGGGGGCAGTCCTGGCCTGCCAGTGTCCTCCTTCCCGGGCCTTGGTTTCCCCGGCGGAGGTGGAGTGGCGACACCGTAACCCTGTGACGTCGGGGTTAGCGGAATGTCTTTGCTGGGCTCAGGACGCAGCCCTAGGACGGAGGGGCCGCAGTTCCTCCCATTGCCCCTGCCTCAGAGAGGTCGAACAACAAGCAACACACCCACTCCCACAGGTGGTGCTACAGGGGCAAGATTCAGCCCGGATCTCACTGAGGGCAATCACAGCAGCCAGCTGCTGCTCCAATATTCCTGGCCCTCGGAGGGTTACCGCCCATCACACAGAGTAGCCAACTAAGGCCCAAGAGGGAAGGTCACTTGCCCAAGGTTACAGAGTTTCAGAGCAGAGCAGGATTTGCACCCAGGCGGGCTACAAACTGTTCTTCAGCACACACTCCTGCCGTGCAACGCCAGCTGCAGGGGTCACTCTCACATCCCGCCCTCACCTCTCCGGGGTGGAGTATAGCACCCCCATTTCCCAGAAGAAACCAAAGCCTACAGTGAGTCCCATCCAACAGCCTGCCAGGTCTGTGCCCTCCCTGGGGGTCCCACCCCCATCCTAAAGCTGCTCCCTACCCCCACACTTGTAAGCAGGAGACCCCCCCGCTGCTGTGTTTACTGTGGGGCCGCATTCACACCGACAGTGCCCTCCCCAGGCGCCTGTGGCTTCCTGGGCCGGGAAGGAGCTGGGCACTGGGCTGCCAGAGGTGGTTCCCCTCCGTCTGGAACCCCAAATTGTCCCCAAAGCTGCCACTTCCCACCAGCCAGCCCCCCAGGGTCACTCATCCCAACTTCCACCCTCGTGGGTGTGAGAAAGTCCCTGCCCCCCTCACCCCTGGGGGCTGAGAGGTGGGGGACACAGGGGGCCCTGACGCCATCGCCCCCACAGGACTTGGGCCGTCTGGGGAGCAGCCCCCACTCTCCCAGCTCACCAGCTGCCACAGCTGTGTCCCAGTTAACACCTCCTCGGCAGCCAGGTGAGAGGCGGACAGGCAGGGGTAACAACCAGAGCCACCGGCAGGGAGAAGAGGACAGGCAGCGGCCCCAGCCTGGGGACTAGGTCTGAGTCCGCCACCTTGGGCCAGGATGTTTTGACCTCTGGGCCCAGGCTCCCCCCCACCCAAGTGAAAACAGGAAGTGCGGAGAGAGGGGCCTCTCAAGTGCTCCGGACCCAGGCTGGGAACCGGCTGCTCCGTCTCCCACGCTCCTCAGCTTCAGGTCTCTGCAAAGTGAACCTGAGAGCTGCCTTCCCGTCACTTTCACACTGCATCAGAGTTAGTTTCGTCGATGTCACGGACGGTGACAGCCACCTTGGAGGGTGCATGAAACCAATCAGAGAACAATACACCCAGCAGTGTACGATGGTCCACCCAGGATGGCTTTGGTTTGTTTAGAGGAGATCCTGAGGACATTTTCTTTTTTCAGTACTGAGGTGTGAACCCAGGGCCTCGCCCTGAGCTACTTCCCCAGCACATTTTTTCTTTTTCCTTGTGAGACAAGGTCTTACTAAGTCACTATGCTGTCCAGGTTGGACTTGACATTTTAAAAATGAGAAAATTCATATAAAATCCAGGATGTTAGCTTAAAACAGAAAACCCTTTTTGATGTAGCAGGCCTGCATACCTCTGAGGCCACCATGGTTTAGGGAGGCCCTTTTGAGGACCTGTGGGGCTGCTGCTTCCGCAGGCTCCCCACTCTCTGCTGCCCCACACCTACTGTGTTCACAATCTTGTGTCCCTTACCCTGCAGCATATGGGTTTCCAAACACAGTGCGGCGGTGGCATGCTTTTAGACCTTATTTTGGATTTTGGAGGTTTGTTTTTTGGTTTTCGTTTTTTTGAGACAGGGTCTTGCTCTGTACTGCAGGCAGGTTTTGAACTCAGTATGTAGCCCAGACTGGCATCGAACTCATAGCAATCCTCCTGCCTCAGCCTCCTAAGTGCTGGGATTATCAGTGCGCATTGCCACACCCAACTATTGGGAGTTTTTCTTTGAGCACCAGAGCTCCCTCTTTACCCCCACTGCCATGCTGGGTTCTGTAATGTAGAGCTAGCCCTCACCAGCTGTACGTACAGTTTAATCCCTCTGGGCGTCAGCTTCCTTCTCTGTAAAATGGATATAGTACTGCAATCCCCTTCACAGGACGAGTGTGAAGATCAGAAAATAAAGATAAAAATTGCTTCCAACAAGATGCGGCCCACGGTAAGGGTTGCACAGCCCAGGAGCTGCTGTGCCCATTAGTACCGTTATTATAGCTGTAAACATCCTCATCGTTATGACCGGGGGGTGGGGGGGAGCCCAGGCCCTGCCCCACCTCAGCCTGGACAGAGCTGGAGTCCGTCCAGCCCTGACCGGAAGTCACCTGGTGCTCGGCGGCAGGGAAGCGCTCCTCCACGCGCTGCTGCAGCCTCCGGAAGGCCAGACGCATGGCGGCCGGGCAGCGCCCCGCCGAGCCCACCATGGCATCCACGATAAGCCCCAGGTAGCCGGTCAGTAGCCCCAGGCTGGTCTCCCGCACCTGCTCCTCCGAGGGCGTGCCCTTGAAGGAGATCCTCCTGGGGGGCAGGGCACAGAGTCGCTCAGGCTCAGGCCCCCCCCC
>PVLD010001707.1:0-27713 GCA_004027595.1 Dinomys branickii | reverse complement strand
CCTTTGCACTTGCTGTGTGTCCTGCCTGGACAGCCTTCCACCAAGTCCTCGTGACTCCCTCTCTCGCGGACTTCAAGTCTTTTCCTGAACATCCCCTACACGTGAGGCTGTGCTGTCACCACACTGTGGAATATTATGACCCCCAACCCAGCTTTTCTCTCTTCCCTTCCACAGTCCTTCTTCAGTAATCTTTTTCATCCATCTCCCCCAGAATGGGGACCTGTCCTCCATTCCCTGGGCTCAGCAGTGGCTGTGGTGCATGGGTGGCATCTGACATCCTGTCATTTAACCCTTGTGGTGACCCCACAGGTTAAGTAGCCTGACTGATCCCATTTCATAGAGAAGGAAACTGGGGCTCGGTGAGGGTGCCTTGCAAACTGGACCGGAGCTGAGTGCAGAACTGAAGACTGCCAACTCCAACCCCGCCTGCCTCCCTGCCCTGCCCAGGGCCCTGGGTGTCCTGCCTCGGGCACCCACCGTGTCTCCTGAGGCCCCACCCTATGGAGTCTCAGCCCGCCTCTGCCCCTCTGCTTAGGTTCTAGGTTCAAATTCTAGCCTTGCAACTCCCAGGCTGTGAGCCCGCAGGCAGGTGTAATGCTTGGAGGCAGTTTCCTGGTCTGCAGACAGGCCCCAATAGCTGCCTCCAGCAGCCGGAGGGTGGGCAGGGCCCACAGGGAAGGGGAGCCCATCTCCCATTTGTCCCACCACCGTCCCCCGGGCCCACCCATCCTGATAAAAGCTGCTGGCACTCAGGGCGCACTCATCGCAGGCTGGGCTTGCAGGATGGCCTCTCCCGCTGGGGTGACATCCTGAGGCCCCGGACACGGAAGATCAGGATTCGAACCTAGGGAGCTACCTCCAGAGCCACTACACTGCACAACCCAAGGGCCAGGGCTCGCGGGGGACTCAGGCTGCACTTGCAGCTCTGGGTGGGAGGGTCGGGTGTGGCTCTCAGCCCCGCTCACCTGGCCCGGCCCAGGTCCATCTTGCCCGGGTCCAACTCCATGTACTTCTTCTCCTCGAACACGCGGTTGATGACCGGCTTCAGCACCTCATGCAAATAGCGCATGCCTACGAGCTGGGGGCGGGGGCACAGGGTGGTGGGGCGGGGCCACTGGGGCTGGGGGTGTGGCTGAAAATAACAGGTGGGGACAGAGCCACCCGCATGGGGGGGGCAGGACCACTGGGGCGGGGTGGGGCCGACTTACAGAGTCCGTGCCCCATGGGGACAGGATCAGAACGAGGTCATGGAGCCTCTGAGGCCAGCCAGGCTCTGCAGTGTGGCTCAGCACGGGGAAGGGATCCCACACACACGAGCCCACCACTGGCCCTCTGTAGACCAACACCTTCTCACCTTCATGAACTGCTCCACAGCCTTGGATGCCAGTGAGTTCGAACGGAAGAGGGTGTTGGGGTCAGCTTGGAGAACACAGGGATGCGTTTGCTGGGATTTGGGGCTGGACCAGCCTACCCCAATCATCCAAGGTGGGCGTCATGATCCTTCCAGCCCCAAGAATCAGGAATGCCCCAAAACGTCAATTGTTCACAGTACAGAGGCCCGGAGTGGTCAAGCAAGCTGCCCGAGGTCCCACTGCTCACAAATAGCAAAGCTGGGCATGTGCTCTCAGGTGCTTGGGGTGCACAGCACAAGGATCCCCCCCATAGGACTCCCCAGCCTCAGCCTAAGGCCCCTTGCCTGCCCAGGACCCTCCTGCCACCAGCCTCAGGGAGTGACTTCAGGGGGCCATGGGGATGAGGGGAGACTCACTGGTCCGAGCCACCTCTCGCCGGGTGAGATAGTCCAGAAAGGGCCCAGCCAGACCCTGGCCGAGAAATAGCTTTACCAGCTTGGTGGCCAGGTCTTGGCGACAGTCCCCTGAGGTCAGCTCCTCCAGAACAGCCAGGGGGCTGGAAGTGTCCTCCTGAGTGGGACAGCAGGCTGGGGGTGACCTGGGGTGCTGGGACACCCAAGCAGGAGAACCTCGCAGCCAGGCGCACCGGCACACACACCCACCTCCGGGGGACCCCGCACGGACTCCAGCAGCAGCATCATGAGGGGCTGGTAGCACCGCGAGGGCAGGACGCGGTCCTCGGCCAGCCGCACCTTCAGCCGCAGGGCACCCAGGCTGCCCCTACCGCGTCACATTGCGGGAGATCAGCAGGTGTGAGCGCAGACACAAAGCATGGATGGTAGCACAACCAGACAGGTGTGAGCAAGTGTGACGGACATTGATGGGATAAATAGGATGGACAGACACCCACCGTGTAACAGGTGTGACCGGCGTGGAAAGATGAGGCCAGTGTCGGCAAGTGTGTGTGGACAAGTAAGTGTGGGTGTGTGTGCACCTGCACAGGTGTGAACCGATGCTGGCAGGTAGAGGCAGGAATACAGAAGTGAGGCTGTGACTGGTGTAAATAAGCACAAGGGGTAGGTGGGAACAGGTGTGGGAGGACCCTGAGTTCTGAACACACAGGTGTGCACCAGTGGGGGGAGATGAAGTCACCGCACTCGGGTGCATCTGAACACACCTGGACAGACACTCCCTGAAGGGGGGATGATGGATGGACGGAGCAGCCAGTGAAACTCTGCTGGCTGACCTGGGCATCCCGAGGCCCCACCCCCAAGATTCCAGGGCCCCCTCCCTCCGCACCCACATTACCCAGAATCCTCCTCCGTTCTAGGGAAGGGATGCAGGCGGAACCAGCCGTTGGGCGGCTTGTGCTGCAGGACCTGCGGGGAGAACTCCACCTGCCAGGATACAGACCCTCAGCCTGCCACAGCCTGGCTGCATCTTGCCTGGGAAAGGAGCTCAGGCTGCCCACCCTCTGCAGGGAGAAGGGCCTGGCACGGCGGCCGCCACCTCCCTCCTGGCCCTAAATCATTCTCTCCTGGGGACCCTTAATGTTCAGCAAGAAACTGAGGCTCAGAGAGGTGATGTTGGGCCCCAGGTCACACTGTGCCACCCACAGGATGTGGGGACTGGGAATGTTCTCAGCTCTGTTGAGGGACACAGGTCTCATACACCCGAAGGCTTTACGACTGTCCAGAAGGTCCACAGACTCCTCCCCTTCTCTTTTTATTTTCAAATAACTTCATAGACGTACAATTCACCCGTGTCAAATGCACAAGTCAGTGAGTTTTCCGAAGCTGGTGCGAGCATTGCCATGGATTTTAGAACATTCTCCCTCAGCCTGTGAGAAGCCCCACCTACCTGCACCCTCCCCCACCTCAGCCCCTTCCTGGGTCTGTAGAGCTGTCTGTGTGAACATTTCATAGAACTGGAGTCTGGGAACTGCTCTGGGTGGCCTGACTGCTTCCGCCAAGTGTCAGAGGTTGAAAGATCACCTACACTGCAGCATAAACTTGCCTCATTCCTTTTCGTGGTTGAGTAATATTCCACAACATGCACTTGTCACATTTTGTTCATCTGTTGGATATTTGGGCTGTGCTCACTTAAGGCTGCTATAGATAACTTGCTATAGATAACGCTGCTATGGATATTATTCCTGAAGTTGGCATGTGAGCAGAGGTTTTCCTTTCTCTCAGTAGCTATCTACAGGTGGGATTGAGGGGTTGAATGATAACTCTGTCCTCAATGGTTTGAGGACCTGTGGGCCGTTTGCCAAGCCAGCTGCACCTTTTTGCATCACTTCCTGCTGCTGTGACCCTGCCTGCCTCTCCCGGCCCAGTCTCGCCTCCTTCCAAGGCGCTGCTTTCATTACAGCTGCAGAGGGGCACAGGCAGCTGGGCTCGTTGTACAGACGGCGGAAGAAGGGAAGACCTGGAGCTCAGGTCGAGGACTCCAGGAGTGGAAGCTGGGAACTCGCTCCTGGCTCTGCCATTTCTGCTCTGACGCTGAGAAAGCCACTCCACCTTCCTCCCTCTCTGAACTTCCATCACACAGTTGCCCCAGGCCCCACCCAGCCAGCCTGTGTCCGTCCTCCTGAGCCCTAGGAAGCTTGGCCTGTCTCACCCCTCACCCCCTACAGGCACAGGGGAGCCACAGAGGGTGTTGCAGGGAGAGGTGCTCACCATGCCCAAGAAGTCGTTCTTCCCCACCATGTCCCAATCCCACAGCTCCACACGCAGCGGGGCCGGGATGCCCGGTGTGTCCCGGAGTTCCAGCACCTCATCCCAGTGTGGGAAGCGGGTCTTCTTGATGGTCTGAGACAGGGAGGGACTTGGAGGTGAGGGCGTAGATGGTGCCTCCGGCCAGGTACTCCGCCCCTGCCGCCCCACTGCCCACTCACGGAGCTCTCTAGGCTCTGGCTGCCCCAGAACACACGTGCAAATGGGTCCGACGTGCCGGAGATGTCTCGGGGGGCCAGGTCCCTGGGGACAGAGGAGGAGGGGGTCAGGGGATGCAGGGCCCTGGAGGACCATGGCCCAAGGTGGGCCGTGACAGGGATGCCAGGTAGATCTAGCAACGCCCGCTGGTTTCCATGGCAACAAGCCATCCAATCCCAGCCCTCTGGTCACCTCCTGCGCCCCAGGAGGAAGCACTGGTGTCCTCATCTTTCCGAGTGAGGAAACTGAGGCACAGAAAGATCAGGACCAGCAAGTGAAGGTGTGGTGCAGAGACAGAAGGGAGACTCGGTTTCCCCCAAAGCCCTGGAGGGGAACGAGATACAAGATTTCCCAGCCTGGCTCTGCACTCGCTGGCTGGGTGACACTGGGAAAAGTCACTTTACCTCTTGGAGCTTCTGTTTCCTCATCTGAAAAATGGGAATGATATGAGAGCAACCTCACAGGGCCCAGGGTCAAGCGAGATATGGGCGCAAAGCACTTAGCACAGCACGTATTCATTCAACAAACATGCCCATACCCTGCTTAGGAACAAGAAGACAGGAGACTGGAAGCCCCTGCTTCTGGTTGCCATGACAACTAGAAAGCCTCATCCATATCAGCTTCCCATGCCTCCTCCTCGAGGCCCCCAAATCCAAAACCACCCCCCACCACCACCACCAGGGGCTGCTTGCTTCCTCCTTCTGCTTCCATCCCCGCATCCAAAGCCTCTGGTTTCCTAGGAGCCCCGAACAGTTGCTAAGCGACAGCAATCGGTCCCTCTCAGGCTCATGAGGATCCTACACAGCCCTGCAGCTGAGGAGGGGGCCCTGGGCAGAAAGCACTGAGGGGCAGCGGTCCCCTGCCTCTGTGCTTCTTCCTCATCCAGAGTCCTGGGAGCTCAGCTGGGGCAGAGGCTGGGGCAGAAATCTAGACGTGGTGGGAGAGGCTCAGAGAGGGCAAGGAAGGCCCTCGTGGTCACACAGCAAGCTACAAATAGATTCTTCCCAACCTGGCCTAAAAAGCAGGGGAAAGGCAAGAAGATGGGAGTTGAGAAGGAAGAAAGGTGAGTGACTTAAGGGACAGAGAAAGTGTGAGACCTGGGTGGAAGAGATTCTAGCAACGTCCCCCAGGGGTGGCCCGGGGGCTGTGGGTGGGCTTTGCTCTCCTCTGTCCTCCTTCCTACTTTTTTCTTTGGAACAGGACCTACTCTGCCTCACTGCCCTCCCATGGGCTTGTCCCTTCCTTCCCTCCCAGACCAAATAGCCAACATAATGGGCTTAGAAATCACCGAGTGCCCCTGAGTGAGTCCGGGACACTGTCTGTGGGACAAGTAGATAGGAGGCCAGGCTGGGGCTCCTAGGGCCACCCTGCCCCCCACCTGGGGAGAGGCTGCCTAGGAATGACACTAACACGGAAGACAGCACAGCCAAGACAGAGACCCCAGGTGACACCACTTGAGCACCTGGATCCAGCTATGCCTGATACCACCTGTCAGGCATGTCAGCCAGTCCACTAGCTCTTCCGCTTAAGCCACAATAGACTGAGTAACTGCCTGCTATAATTTGAATAATACACTCACAGCTCATCTGCCTGGCCATCCTGGCCTCTTGCCTATCCCTGGAAACCCAACAAGACTTCACTGGTGACTAGCCTGGGCTCTGGGGAGTTGGTGAGCTTGGGCTGTGTGTGCATGTAAGGGTCCTGCTGCGATCCCAGAAGTGCCTCTGGTGTGAAAGTCCCAAGGAGAGACTCAGGGGCACTCGCTGTCTTTAGTGTGGGCCCAAGACCTACCTGGCCTGCAGCAGATGGCAGCGAAGGCAGCGGCCCCGGGCATCCTGCAGCAGCTGTACGGCTAGGCACACCTCACCCTGCACCTCCGCATCCGGGTCCACTCGGCTCAGGTTGATCCAGCTGTCGATCCCTGTGAGCACAGGCAGTGTGTTCATGGAGCACCTACTGCATACCCACTTGCATGTAATATGGCCCATGTGAGCTTAAAGCTCCCTTGATGGTAAGCATGTTGGCTGGTTGGTTGGTTCGTGATATTTTTAGAGCCAGGTGTGGTGGTGCACACCTGTAATCTCAGCACTCTGGGAGGCTGAGGCAGGAGGATCCCATGAGCTCAGCCTGGGCAATTTAGCAAGACTCTGTCTCAAAACAAAAATATTTTTAAAAGGGCTGAGGCTATAGCTCTGTGTGAAGGCCCTGAGTTTAATCCCCAGTGCCACAATGAATGAATGGATGGATGATTTTTTGAAGCCCCATATGACATGCTGGGGAAAGCTGTGAGGCCCTGCTGGTTGGTGCTCCTGGGACTCCTGCTCAGGCGGCCCATGGCCTTGTGTGTCTGGTGACTGAAGCACTGGTAACTCCAGACCTCGCTGTGATGTGTCAGGAACGTCCAAGGGTCACAAGCCCCATCTTGCTTTGCTCCGTCTCTGCTACCACCCCAGGTCTGAAATCCCATCAGCTCTGTCCCTTGATCACTGCATCAGACTCCCGACTGATCTCCACCGTCTCCCCCCTCCCACTATGACCCACAGGGTTGGACACTGCAGTCAGTCTCTCCTGTCACTCCCCCTTCTGGTAATATAGTGCCGATCACTGTCCTGCTCAAGAACCATCAATGACTCCCCATTGCCTCCAGAAGAAAACCCAGCCTGGCACAGGCAGCCCCTTCTAATCAACCCCACCAAGGGCTCCATCTGCCCCTGCTGGCGCCCGATCCAGAAAGAGAATCTACCTCTACGGATCAGCACTTCCTGTCCTCAAGGAAGCCCTCCTCCACTCGCCAGCGCTCCTGCCTCTCCTCCGCAGGCAGCCCAACCCCCAGCCCCCACCCCCATGTCCCAGGCACAGCCGCTGTACAGTAAAAAGACCCGCATGCACGTGCACGTGGGTCTCATGGTCCTCACCCCTGTGCTGTGGGGTTTCATTTTCTTTCCCTCTCCAGCCCATGAACCCCTTCAAGCTGAGCCCAGACCTCATCCACTTAGTCCCACGCCCTTGGGGAGGTTTACAGACCCCTTGGGCAGCTCCGAGCTGGGCTTGGAGGTGAGCACCAGAGGTGAGCAACCCCCTCTCTGCAGGGTCTAGGACCAAGACACTGTCCCTGCTGCTGTGAAGTTGCCCTTGCGCCAGCGCACACTGTGTGGGGGCTGCAGGGATGCATGTGAAGCCTTTCATACCACCGAGCCCTCCTGAAATAGCAGCAATGACCATCACAATGGCCAGCACACAGTAGTAGGCTTTTAGCTCATTGCCTGGAAGAAAACTAGACCACCTAGTAAACGATGCTGACTCAATCTGTAGACCAAAGTAATAAGCTCCATATCAACCCCACACCTTTGAGGTATCCTAATAGGTCAAAGACTTAAATGTTAAAACAGGAAACAAATGGTTGCTAGGAGGCAGGATGGCAAAAAAAAATTTTGCCATCAGACATGATGGCGCAGGCCTGTAATCCCAGCACTGTGGGAGGCTGAAGCAGGAGAATCACAAGTTTGAGCCCAGCCTGGGCAATTTAGCAATTTAGTGAGACCCTGCCTCAAAATTTAAAAAACAAAACAAAACAAAAAAACCTGCCTTAATGTCAGAGTTGGAAGGTTTTCTTTTTTGTTTTTTGTTTGCTTGATTATTTTGACTGCTGGGGATCAAACCCAGGCCGTGTGCATGCTAGCCAAGCACTATACCCTGAGCCACACCCCTAGCTCCAGAGATCTTTTTGTATATAAAGAAAATCAAAAGTACACACACACACACACACACACACACACACACACACTGAAACTGACTACAAAAAAAGAAAATTTAATACATAGAAAAATTATGCCCAGCACTTGGGAAGCGAAGGTAGGAGGATTGCCAGGAGTTTGATGCCAGCCTGGGCTTCATGGTGAGTTCAAAGCCAGCCTGAACTGCATAGCAAGACCCTGTCTCACAAAGACAACAACAGTAGGGGGCTGGGGATATAGCTCAGTGGAATAAGCGCTTGCCTAGCAAGCGCAGGGTCCTGAGTTCGATCCCCAGTACCACAAAAAAAAAAAAAAAAAAAAAAAAACAGCAACAAAAACATGTACTTTCCCTCACAGACAGGATGCAAAAGCCTGTGAATTAACTGCCCACAGAGCTGGAGGGTCAATAAGTTCTTTCTCCTCCCTGAGGAGCCACTCAGCAACAACTATCAAACACTCATCCACACGCGTGGGTTTGAGTCCGCAAACCCACCTGTAAGCACCTGGCTGGCTGGCTGGTAGAGCTCACCTGCATGTGAAGTCACACCAGCACCAGGCTATTTGCTGCGACACCAGTTGAACTAGGAAAATATTGTCAACAACCTGAACACTACGGAGAGGAGCTGGCCAAGTGATAATGGTACAAGCACGCTACAAAGTCCCATGACCTCCTGCAAAGCAGACTACAGAAACCTGCGTAGCACTGTTATGGAAAGATCTAAAAGATACAGAGAAGAAAAAGTCGGGGCACACAACAGGGAGTGGGATGCACCAGGATTTGTGTAAGCAGAGAACACACACACGGTGCAGTCATAAGAGCTCACACTCAGGAACCAGACACCCTTGGTTCAAATCCTAGCCCCTGTGACCTTGGGGCAAATCACTTAACCTTCCATGCCTCAGTTTACTCACTAAAAACTGGGCATCATCAGGGCACCTGCATCCTAGGGTTTACAGGGCAGCAGAGAAAGTTGGTACGTAAAGCACTTAGTGTCCAGCGCTGTTTGCTCCTATCGTGATTATGATGATGACCATGATTATGTTGCTTGTGAGTGTTTCAAGTAGCTCTAGGGCTGAGTCAGGCACAGTGGCATACCCCCGTCACCCCAGGACCCTGAGAGGCTGTCAGGAGGACTGAAAGTTTGAGCCCAACCCGGGCCGCTAAGCTATTTAGCAAGACCCTGTCTCAAAGTAAGAAAAAGGGCTGGGCTGTAGCTCAGTGTGAAGGTCCTGGGTTTGATCAGCAGTACAGGACAGGGGGATGAAAAGGAGGAAGAGGAGGAAGAGGAGGAAAGACAGGGAAAGGAAGAGGGGGCCGTTAGAAGGCCACACAAGAAGCCGACCACAGAGAAGGGGGATGAGCCCTGAACGGGAGAGCTCCGCCATCCTGGCACAGGCAGGCCCTAAACTACAAAAGTGAATAGACTGCCCAGCAAATGGACTGAATGAGAAGCCAAGGCCCCCAGGACCGAGCTCTGCCCGGCTCCGCTCCCTGCCCTCTCCAGCCAGCAGGGCCCTCACCCACCTCGGGGGTCGGCCGTGATGGCCTCCTTGCTCAGGGAGACCTTGCCGATGATGTCGTCGTGCCTGCAGGCAGGGACCATGAGGCCAGAGTCAGAGACCTGCCACCCACAGGGCAGAAGGGCTGGGTCGCAAGTGCTGGGACCTCCATGCCCACCCCTCGGCACCCAGCTCGGCCCCGCACACACCCAACGGTGTCCTCGTCCAGGACGTAGAAGGCCAGGTGGTGGAAGTCCAGTGGCAGGTGCACCGTGTACTCCTCCCCCCAGAATGGGCTCAGGCTGCGCCACACAGTCGCTGTCCTACAGGAAGCAGGAGAAGGACCAGGAACATGATCCAGTGCACTTGAGACACAGACACACCTGCCCCAGGGCAGGAGTACATGCACAAGAGTGCACATATGTGAGTACCCACGGACACACACACACACACACACATTCCCAGGAGTGTGCAGAAACATACACCTCTGGGTTTGTAAATACAGATGCTAGACACAGGCCTGGAACACAGGCACACACATCATACACCTGCAGCACTGTACAGCCGACATGCACAGAGACACACACAGACACACACAGTTGCCCTCACACACAGCTTCGTCCCATCCCAGGACTGGGTTGCCTGAGGGGCATCTAGGTGGGGCTGGGGGGTCAGGGAAGGCTTCCTGCAGGGGTAGGCCACTCAGAAGGGAGAGAAACAGGGAGGGCAAGTGTTCCAGATCCATGGCACAGCAAGTGCAAAGGCCCTGAGGCTCTGAGGCCCTGAGGCAGGAGCAAGCAGTTTCCTGTTCAAAGACTGGAAGCCAATCAATGAGAAGGTTGGGGTGGGGGCAAAAAAGCAAAGAGGACCTAAAGCCACTGGAGGGTTTGCAGTAGGAACCCAGTTGGGCCCAGAAGCAGGGTGACATGCATAAGCATGAATGCACACACATGCGTCCACACACATGCATCCACACACATATCCTGCCTGCTCACTCAGCCCAGGGGCCACTGATGCTTCCTCCCTAACACCCCCTTACCCTAGTCTTTTCCCACCTATGGGAACCCTCGGGCTCCCTCGCCCAGAGGGGAAGACAGCAGCCTGAGATCACACAGAAAATCCATCTGCAGGTTCTGGGACAGCATCACAGAATGGAGCAGGGGCCACAGACTGAGCACAGGGAGGTGACAGTGGGGTGCCGCAGCCAGCCCCTCCCCAGCGCAGCAACCACCATCCGCTCCCCACCTAGCTGGACCAGAAGCAGAGCCAGGAGCATCCTGTATCCTGCCATCTCCATAGGAACCAAGGCCTGTGCTGCCCACCCACCCCCCAGGCCTGTGGGGGTGAGTGCTGTCGCTTGGCTTGTGGGGGTGAGATTGGTCCACACGCCACACAGTCCCACTGCGTTCACACTGGCACCTGTGTGCCCAAACACACACAAACCCTACCCTGCACCTGGTACGCACGCACCAGCCCCATGGGCCTGCACACCCACCAGAGCATGCAGGCGTGGTCACCAGCGTTCACACCAGCCCTGCAGCCCCCACGCAGCCTCACGAGCAGGCCCAGCTGGCCACACGTGCACGCACGCGCACAAACTGCTCACACACACACACACTCGGGGCCCGCAGCACCCGGCAGGCCCGGAACAGCCCGGCCAGCCAAGCGTGAGGTGCCCGCCCCCAGGGAGGCCACTGTGGGAGGTGAAGGCTGGCAGCGGCTGAGTCAGCCAGGGAGCCAGCAGGGACATGGCAGGGACATCATGGGAGGGGCTGGGTGGGGACAGCAGGCAGCAGCCCAGTGGTCAGGTCACAGCGGCTGGGACACAGCTTCAGGCCCGCAGTCCCTCCCCCAGCCCCAGGTCCTCTTTAGAAGGTGAGTTCCTGTCCCCCTCCTGACCCTCTCCTCACCTGGCCACCACCTCGTCATCCACCTTCACCAGGCAGTAGGGATCGCTGCTTCCAGACCTGTGGGAAGGGAACCCTTAGTGCTCAGCTGGGGGCTGAGGCCTGGATCGGGCAGGGGCCTGGCCCAAGGTCACGCCACAAGAGCACCACAGATGCAGGACTTCAGAGGACAGCGGCAGGGATGTCACCGCTGCCTGGGCAACTCAGCTGCTGTGTGCCTGACCTACCCCACATGTGCCCTCTGGGTTTCCACACACAGGGTAGGCCCTGAGGCAGGAGGCCAGAGGCTGGGAGTCCCAGCCCCAGAAAGCCCACAGCAGCAGCCACGAGCGTGTCCCACCACCTAGCGGGGCAAGTTGCTTCCCCTCCCAGGGCCTGAGTTTCCCTGTTCGGTCAATCAGGCAGAGTGCTAACGTACTTCCTAGGGCCCGAGGAGCAGAGGGGCAGGTCATGGGTCCCGCTTCTCAGTGCCACTTTAGGGGTAAACACTGACCTCTGGGGGGCGCAGGGCGGCGGGTGAGGGCCTGCAGGACAGACCAGGGGATTCGGACATCGACACCGAACTGCTAAGAGGTGTGCTGCCTCCCCTAGGGCAGACACAAGAGCCGAGAGAGAGCCGGGCCAGCCAAAGCCAGCTTACCACCCCTCTTCACAATAGCAGTCACCAGCAAACTGGGAGCTGGCTGCCAGGCCCCTCATTCAAGGCTAAATCCAAAAGTCACCTCCTCACAGGGCCACCCCTGACCACATCCTATCTAAAATAACCCTCCAACCCAGGCACGTGGCAGAGTCCCAGCTATTCGGTAGGCTGAGGCAGAGGGATCACTTGCGCCCAGGAGTCTAAAGCCTGCCTGAGCACCACACTGAAACCCTGTCTGAAATAAATAAATGAATAAATAGAATCCAGAGCACCCCTAAATCGTCTCGCTGCCTGCTTCTCTATGTGTTGCATCCCTATCTCCTGCCTCCCCACAACTTGCAAGCTGTGAGCTCCTGGGGGAGAGCCAGCCCCGCTTCGCCCCCTCCTTGGCCTCAGGCTGTCCTTGCAGAGATCCTGCTGAATGAGCAGATGGGTGGGTTCCCACCCAAGTCTGTGGGCTCACAGCCAGTCTCCCCTCTACCCCCTCCGGCGGCCTCTCCTCACCCTCGCTCTGCCTCTCTTTCTCTCTCCCTCGCTCTTTCTCACTGCCACCCCCTCTCTGTTCAGCCTTTGCCGATCCACAGATGGCCCAGGAATTCCAGGGAACAGGAATTCCAGGGAACAGTCAGCTCCAAGGGTTAACTCCGACCCAAGCCTCAGTTTCCCCAGCTGGACATCTGTGGCTGGAGGTGCCCTGCATCCCTCTCTTGCAGGGTTCCCATCCCTCAGTCTCCCCAGTTGGAGTCTCAGGTCCACTGGCTGGGATCCCACCAGCACAGGGCCAGACACCCCTCCCCACTGCCCCTGGCCTGACCCCGGGCCCTTCCTGGGAGCCAAGCCCAGCGCAACTCTGGGCTGTGACGCACAAGCGCCTTATCGGGCTCCTATCAGGTAGGGGCGATGGCACCGGCAGAAGGAGCCAGCCTCTCCAGACTCTGCCTCTCCCTCCTGACTCCTGGCCTCTCCCACGACCCTGCCCTGCTCAGCCAGGCACCGGAAAGAGGGTCCCTTCGCCACTACCTACCCAGACTGGTTTGTGTACAGCAGCAGTCAGTGCCCAAGCCCTCGCTGTGTGACCTTGGGCAAGTGATTGCCTCTGTGGTGCTCACTTTACCCTCGGTTTGACAACAGGGATTCCAGTAAGCCCATAGGAAGTGTTAGTGCAGGACTGGTCTATAACTGGCCCGAAGTGACTGGTCAGCAATAGAAATAACTGAAACCACATGCAGAAGGCTGGTCACCCCTTAAGTCTAGCTGGGCTCGGCCCCAGTCTGGCCCTTCCCTTAGGAGGGGGAGAAAACACATCCCATGGAAGTCCCCACAAGCACTGAGATCCCAGCATGTTCGGAGAGGAGTGCTTCTGACAACCAGAACTGCAGCTAGGGAAACTGAGGCAGGGTGGCTGGATCATCAGGCAGGGCACTGTGAGTCTCCTCACCCTTGCTTGCGGGCGTGGCCTCAGAGCTGGAGGGGAAGGGGGGCTGGGACACAGGATCCAGATATACTTCAGCCCAGGCTCAGTGGGTGGGAACCCCCTTCTGGCAGGGTCCCTTCAGTCCCCTGCAGTTACCAGGCCCTGTCCCTGACCTCAAGGCCGCCAAGGGTCCATAACCTACTTCCTAGGGACCCCAAGGGGGCATCTCAGACAGAGGGTGGCAGGGGCTTGTTCAGCCTTCTCTGCACTGACCTAAAGTACATAATTATTTGGGGTAGCTGATGAGGGGGCTGAATTCACTCTAGCAGCTCCCCAACACACACACAGTTACAGAGCTAGGGGGCGGCAGAGGCAGGAGACTCCCCACTGGAGCCCCAACCTTGCAAAGGTCCAAAGTCCTATTCCTGCTCAGCTGGCCACAGCAGCTCCTAACAGCTCCCCAGCCCTCGGGCTGGACCTGCAGTCTAGATGTAGACCTCAGCCCAAGCTCCCATTGCCCACATGGGAAACGGAGGCTTGGGTGGAAGCAGGTTCAAGGTCACCCAGCAAAACAGCCTCCCAACATCCCACACCTGCCTCAGGTACTGGCACCCTGAGCCCCTGCCAAGCAGGAAGGGACCACCCCCATTCTGCTGATTCAGCAACTGCTGGCTCAGCGCTGGGGAGGCAGAGCCAGGGACCAGGACTGAGGGCAGCCCAGGGGTCTCCCTGCCTCACAACTCGTGGCAGGTGTAGGGGCCACTGAGATAGCTGGCCCCTTAAAGGGCTCAACACCCAGGAAAGCCCACCCCTGGCTACCAGCTGCAACATCATGGGGGGTGGGGGGGGGGCGCTGGATCTAAAGGGTCCCGGAGGCCACCTGGTGACGCTCTGCAAACCTTAAATCAGATGCTTGTGCTCTCACTGTTGGGCCCCGTCTGGATCCCCAGCCCTCTGGGTGCTTCCCCAGGGTTCCCTTGATAGACTCCCACACATACCTGGCCTGCAGAACCCTCACCTGCAGCACCTGCCCGAACCGAGGAAAGGACCCCTCGGCCCTCTCCCGTCTCAGACAGGATCTGATCCTGGGGCCCCCTCTCTGGCTCTAGAGGACCCCAAGAATGCATCCCCGGAACAAAGACGCCCCTTCCCGGACGGGGCGGGGCACCCCCTCCCACCAGGACAGCCCTGGGTGCGCGGCCTGAGACCGGGAGAGGGCGGCGCTGCCCCGTGCTGTCCTAGGCTTGAGCCTCTCTCCTGCCGAACCCCGCGGTACTCACACGTCCTTGGCGGGCAGCGCCCGGCCTTCTACCACGCGGATGTGCAGGGAGCTGCTCTTGGCCATGGCGCGTGGCCCAAACTTTCGGGTCAGGAGGCATCCAGGTCCCGAGGCTGGACCCGGGGGCATCTACATGTCACCAGCTGCGAGCCTGGCGCCCTGCCCAGGCTCCCGGCGCCACCTGTGCGAGGCGAGCCGCGAGCAGCCGGACGGACGGGAGGTTTGGGAGGAGCGCAGGTGCCAGGGAGGGGGCGCCCGGGCTCCACAGGTAGGTGCGCTCCCAGCCGCCGGCAAGGCGCCGACACCGGGCTCCGGCCTCGGCGTCTAAGCTCGGAGAGGACCAGGCTGGGCGGGCAGGGGGCGGGAGGGGAGGCTCCTCGCCTTCCCCCGAATCCCGCCTCCCCCGAGTCCCCCGCCCGCCTGCGCCCGCGAGCGCTCCCTGCCGGCGCCCCGCGAGTGTCCGGGAGGGGCGGGGCTGGAGGGAGGGGCGGGGCTCGGCTGCGGAGGGCGGGGCCTCGCCTCCAAAGAGCCCGAGTCTCCCTGTGCCCGCGATGCACTACCTTCGCGCCTAGCCGTCCTCCTCACCGCCGCACCGGTCCTGGAGCAACACCTGCGAGGGGAGGCGCCACTCTCAAGATCAAGTGTCCCCTGGGGTTGGCTCACCGTCCAGCGTGGGGCCCCAGCACCCCCTTCTATCGCGTCTTAGTTCCCAGGGAACCCCGAGAGGCTGCGGAAACATCGCTGGCTGGGTCACAGCGAGGATCTGGGTGGCCGTGACCCTGGGGGTGGGGTGTTGCTCCCACCCGTGCCCTGTGCACTGTTGCACCGTTTCCCCCGCTTGTGGATCAAGAAACAGGCCTAGAGAGATTGAGTCGCACAGTCAGTAACCGGCTGTCTTCCTGAGGCTGAGTCCTGGTTCTGGTACTGATTAGCTGTCTGGTCTGGGGTAGGGCCCTTAACCTCTCCGTGCTTTGCCTTGGTTATCCCGTGTCTTCGGTGGGTGTGGCACGGTGGCTCTGGCCGGGTTTAGAATTAGAGGAGGAAATGCAGTGAGGGTCCCAGAATGAGCTTTCAGAGAATGATTCTATGATGGGCCCACCAAGGGTGACTTAAATCTGCACGGCACCTCTCCTGGGAAGCCTTCCACGATGCCCCCATCCCAAACAGATTTTTTTTCCTTCGCGCCCATATCTCCGACTGCATTTTTCACGTTTTAAGTGAGATAACACAAGTAAAAGAGCACGTCCCAGGGTCACTGACACACATTTTCTTTTTCCTGGCAGGGCCAGGACCCTGCCTGACTCGGTGGGATCAGCTCAGGGCTGGGCAGTGATCTCTGCAGTCCACACCCTGACTGGCAAGACTGGAGTGCCCTGCCCAGCCACAGGAGCAGCCTGACAATCTGCTTCCAAAACTCCTGGCCTCCCACCTAGCACTCCGCCCCAGCTGCACACTGCCACCTCCCAGAGCCTGGGCCTCCGTTGCCCCATCCAAGAAGTGGGCCAGGAAGACCAGGCCCAGAGGCTTAGAAGCATTGCCCAATTGTGTGGGAGATGGTCAAGATCAGATCTTGGACAGGGGTGGACCTGATCTTTAGTAGCCCCCCACAAATCTACCCAAAATATACCCTGGCATGATGGTGTGTATTTGTAATCTCAGCACTCAGGAGGCTAATGCAAGAGGATGTCGGAGAGTTTGAGCCAGCCTGAGCTACATGCTGAGTTCAAGGCCAACCTGAACTATATAGAGACGTGATCTAAAATCAAGAAGTAAATGTCCAGTGCAGGGGGACATGGGCCTTGCTGTGCAAACTACGCTCTGAGAGAGGGGCTCTGCATCATCCCAGAAGCTTCTGGCTGAAGCCTGTTCCCCCAGGAGACTGTTCCCACATAGAGATCCAGTCCCCTAGATCCCTAGACCCCTGGGGGGACCTGAAGGACCTGGCCCTGGGGCCCTTGGACACCAGCCAAACTGCCACGGGCTCCTTGCTAAGCAGGAAGTCCCCTCCCCGGCCCCCAGGGGAATGGCCAGGGCTGCAACTGCCAGCCAGGCCTCCAGGGAGCCAGCTCTGTCACCTGCCTCATATCTGCCTTCTAACCCGTAATTCGCCAGGGCAGTGGCCACACTCCCTAAATTTTCCACGCGGCCTGGCCACTTCCTGTTGTTCATAGAAGCTTTGACCTGGAACCAGCAGGGGTGGAGATTTCTTAGGACCAGAGGGGTTGTGGGGCCTGCAGGGGGTACCAGCTAGGAGGGGGGTGGGGAGCTCATTGTACCCCTGGGGTTGTTATAAGGACCAATCATGAGGGCGCCTGGCATGGTTCCTGACATCCATAGTAGGTGCTCAAGAAAAGGTCAGGCTCTGCCCCCTAAGCTCCTTAAAGGTGAACCTATGGTCACCTTCCTGCCAACTGTCTACACGTGTAGGCTGTGCCCTTGGCTGCAAACAGTGGGTGCTCTATAAAGGCTGAAGTAAGGAGTGCCAAGCTCTGGGCTTAAGAGCCAAGGTTTAGGTCAGGCTGATCTGGGACTGAACGTGGACACTGCTGTTCTCTGCCAAGTGAGTTTCCCTATAACCGGCCTCAGTCCCCATCTGTAAACCAGGCCTCCTGATAATGCCCATCTCACGGAGGATGCATGTGAGCTTGGAGTAAAGATGCAGCAGATGTCTAGCACCGCTGGTATACAGCAAGAGCTCACTGCTACCTTGGCCACCATGAGATGTCTCAATTCCACCCTGGGGCTGGGGCCCCAGGACACAGCTGGGTGGAGCACCAGGCCCAGCCCCAGCTTCTGGGGACAGCTGGCATGACCCACTTCAGTGTCCAGTGTGGGTCCGGATTGCAGAACTGGGGGGACCTGGGAATTTGAGTCTGAGCTGAGAATTCTGAAGGAGAGATCCCAAGGGCAGGGTCTGAGCCCCCTGCGGCCCCACTGCCAGTGATGGGCAGAGGCCCCCCCTTATCTGCCATGCTGGGCACCGGGGCTGCAGGGAATAGAAAGGATTCCTTGTCCTGAAAGTAAGTGTTGTGAGGGGTGGGTTGAAATTCAGTACAGTCATTTTAGTATTGCATTAATGCAGCAGACTATTATATGGCTATCAAAAAGGACTATCTGAAGGAATGTTTATTTATTAATACTTATTTATTTTGCAGAGCTGGGGATTGACAGTACCTGTGTAGTGTCAGACAAGCTGTCTGCTACCGAGCAACATCTCCAGCCCTCAAAGAATACTTCATAGCAGGAAAACACCAAAAAACATAAGCAATAGGGGTCAAACAGCATGAACCATATGTACAATATGACCTTGACACCATATAGTATATGTGTATATATAACATGTTGATATTTAACTAATGTGTATTGAGCACCTACTATGTCCTGGGCCGTGGGGACATGGTTCAGCGGCATCCCGGGCCTGGTCTCCTGGGGCTGTCAGTAGAGAGGGGGAAACACAAAATGGACACACAGCTGAATGGGGGAAGAGAGAAGAGGGTGAGCTGTGTGGATGATAGAGTAGGGGTGCGCGGTGGGGGAGCTGGGTGTTTTCTAAGACTCAGTGCCAAGTGCTTTCTTTAAAATCGATAATAAACCCCGGTGAGGTGGGTTGCAGTTGTTGTGCCAGCTACTTAGGAGGCTGAGGCAGGAGGACTACCTGAGCCTGGGCATTCAGGGCCGTCCTGGGAGACATAGATCCTACCTACCGCCACCAAAAGAGAAAAAGAAAAAGAAATCTGAAAACGCTTGGTGTGTGCTCACCTCCGGGAAGCCCTCGCTGGAAGCGGGAGGCCAGCGGCCCCCTTCGCACCACCCTGTGACCTCGCTCTCTCATCCCTGTGTCCTGCAGTGATTTACATGCTCGTCTTATCTCCTAAATGTCAGGGACAATGTCTGATTCATCGTCGCCTCCCACACCGCTTGGCACAGAAGACTGAAAACACGCTCGCCGGGCTATGTGAATTTGGTTTCCCTCAGCAGGATCAGAGCCGGCCTGCAGCCACTTCCTCGGCCCCTCGTTGCCAGGGGCTGCGGCTCACTCTGTCCCCATCGACCCCCAGCCCCATGCTTCTCCAGCACCCCCCAGAGGCAGAGCTGTCTGTCTGGAGCCCTCAGTTCCCCCTCCAGGGAAGGCAATTGCCATCCCTTCTGAGTCCAGGGCTGGGGTGACACGGACAGGTCCCTGGCTTGGGCTACAGGTAAGGAGCATGCTCTTTGTCTTTGGGACACAAAGCCCCGTTGTGATGGCTGGCGCGATTCTGGGCAGGCAGCCACGTGAGACAGGAGGCGAGGTGGGAAGAGGGGCAGGATTGCCAAATCCCACTCTCGCAGGCAGCTCCCAGGAAGCAGGGCTGAGAAGTCCCCTCCTTCCACGGTGCAGAAACAACGTGTCCTTTCTCTCTCCGTGGGCCCTGGCTTCCTCCTCCTGCCCGGGCTCTGCCAAGGGCCCCGCCCTGTGCACCGCTTTGGAATGGAGAAGTAGGAAGCAAGGAGCCCCTGAAGCTGCAGGCTGGAGCAGGGTCAGTATTTCCAGAGCTGTGGGTCGTGGCCAAGGACCAGGCCAGTCCAGGGAGGTGTCTTGCTGTCCCTGGCGCACTCTCAGCCCTCCCCAGGAGGCGGGGACGGAGGCTGGCAGGAAGTTGAGCTGGCAGGAGCTGGGAGCCTGTCTTCCAGCATGGCAGGGACACCCCCTGTAGACCTCTGAAGACATGTGGGCTGTGCACCCCCTTTTTCCTCTTCCTGGTCTGGAGCAACCCCAGGGCACGGCTGGAGGGGTTCTGTCCACAGAAACCAACGCCAAATGTTCAACATCACTGGCCACTACAGAACCAAACACATATTGAAATAACACTGAGATTCATCTTACTCCAGGAAAAATGGTCATCATCAAGTAATCATGGCCAGGAGTGGTGGCACAGGCCTGTAATGCCAGCACTGGGGAGGCCGAGGCAAGAGGATCATTTTGAGTTTCAGTCCAGCCTGGGCTATATAATGAGACCCTGTCTAAAAAGAAAAAAAATCAAATAATAACAAATGCCAAATGCTGGCAAGGATATAGGGGAAAAAAACCTCTTCTACATTGTCATCAGGAAAAACAAACAGCAGAACAAAGCTTTACTATGAGTTAGACTTCTCGCTTAGAGGTGATGCTAGGACAACATTCCGAACAGAGCTGAATAGCACCTTAGGCCAAACTGCTCTTCCCTATAGCGGCCGTGCATGCTCTGAAAGTCAGTGCCACAGATGGGCAGGCCACCCCACCCCGAGAGCACAGGCAGCCTCCAGTGCCCTATCCAGCCTAGGCCCAAACTCTGAGGGATCTAGCTGTGCAAAGTTACAAACCACTCCATGTGCAATCCTTCCGTTCACTTCTACGGGGTGAGGAGCTCCAGGGACAATGTGAGCTTGCAAGCTTCTCTAAGGAGGGAAAAAAAAGAAAAAGAAGAAAAAGAATGTGGTATTTAATCCAGGCGTGGTGACACACGCCCATAATCCCAGTACTTGGGAGGCTGAGACGGGAGGACCCTTGCAAGTTCGAGTTCGAGTTCGAGACCAGCCTGGGCTACATTGGGTTAAAGTGAACTCAAGGCCAGAAAAGGTGGTTTGTACCCACAGTGGAGCCTACTGTGCCATAAGGAAGGATAAACTTGAGGCATCTGTAGGAAGATGGGTGGCCCCTGAGACCTTAATGTTAAGTGAAATAAACCAGACACGAGCTTAAATAGCACATGGTTTCTTTCTCTTATTTGAGAAAACTGAAGTATAAAGGAAAAGCAAGATACAGGAAGGGTCACAGAACACAGGGGGACAGATCTACTGCAAATGCGAGGGGGACCCAGAGACGGGGGGGAGGGGAGATGTCAGGTGTGTGATGTGCACGTGCTGGTGCCCCACGAGGAAGGCAATCGCTGTGTACCACAAACATGAACTAATGATAAATAAACAAATAGAAACCTGCAGATGCCAGTCCCCACTGCTTCTCAGTCCCTGATCCTCCCTGGGCCTGGCCCCTCCTTTGCCCTGTCCACCCTTCAGCTGCCATTTTGAGGCCCTGCACATGAAATCTACAGACTATTCTCCCTGCTGCCTCAGGGCCTGTGCACACGCCACGCCCCTCATCTAGACCTCTCTTCCTCGGGGCTCAACCTTCATCCTCCCTCAGGTCTGAGCTCTGGAGTCTCTGCCGCAGAGGCCTCCCGACTCGCTCCTTGCTCCTGATCACTCATTCTCACCCCATCGCGGTGTCAGAACATCTGCAGGTTGTGTGCATCATCTGACCCCTTGCTGGCCCGTAAACCCATGAGGCAGGTCTCGACCTGTCTGCTGATGTAGCCTCAGCATCCACCACAGTTCTTGGCCTATAGTAGGTATTCAACAAAACTTTGCAAAAAGCACCTCTCAAAGAGTAGAAATCAAGTTGGGGATGGTGGCCCGTGCCTGTAATCTAAGCACTCAGGAGGCTGAGGCAGGAGGTTTGCCACAGGTTTGAGGCCAGCCTGGGCTATGTAGTGAGTTCAAGCTCAGCCCGAACTAAATAGGGAGACCCTCTCTCAAAAAAACAGAAAAAAAGAGAGGAAAAAAAGTAGAAATCAAGAAAGGAGGGATGCACACCAGCCTCAAATGACAGCTTTCTCTGAGAAGATGCGGAAGGGAAATGGCCTGCAGCGGGGAAGACCCAAGACTCCAGGCTCAGCTGTGCCTGCAGGGTTGTGATTAAAAGGGTCAGTGTTGAGCCCAGGTGGGTGGTGCATGCCTCTCATTCCAGAACTCGAGAGGCTGAGGCAGGAGGGTCACCGCAAGTTCAAGGCCAGCCTGGACTACATAGCAAGACCCTGTCTCAAAAAAGAAAAGGGTGAACATAATGCTCTGATGGCCTGGTTTCAAGTCCCACTCTACACTCAATGCTAAAAACACAACCCACACAAAGAAAACGTAGAAAAATAGACCTCATCAAAATTAAAGTTTTTGCTTTGGAAAAGACGGTGTGGAAAAGGAGCTGCAAATCAGAAGCACAGTGCAAAATTTCACCCCGGTAAAAATCACCAGTTCTGGTGAGGATCCGGAGGAAAGGGAACTCACACACTCGCCGCAGGGATGTGAATTAGGGGAGCTGGTATGGAAAACAGTCTGGAGGTTCCTCGAAAAACAAAACAAAACAAAAAATAGAATGACCACCAAAGGAAAGGAAACCATGTGTCCAAGGGACACCCATACTTCCACGTTTATTCAGCTCTGTTTATAGTAACCAAGATATGGACACAGCCTAAGCATCCATCAGTAGATAAATATATGTGAAGAAAATGTAGTGTCAGTACATGATGGAGCTGGGCATGGTGGCGCATGCCTGTAATCCCAGCACTTGGGAGGCTGAAGCAAGAGGGTTGTTGTGAGTTGGAGGCCATCCTGGGCTACAGAGTGAGCTCAAAGCCAGGCTGAACTGCATATTGAGACCTTGTCTCAAAAAGAAAAAAAAAACATGATGGAATATTATACAGCCCTAAAGAAGAGTGAAGTCCTGCCTTATACAGCAGCATAAGTGAGCTTAAGTAAAGAAGCCAGGCAAACGGGGACAGATACTGTGCACTCACTCATGTTTGGAGGCTGACAAAGTTGATCCCATAGAGCCAAAGAGTAGTATAGTGGTCACTAGAGTGGAGAAAAGGCAGAGGGAGAGGAGGAAAGATGGAGAGGGATTGGTGTGTTGACACAAAACTCCAGTCAGGCAAAAGAGGTAAGTCCAGGCCCTCTGGTGCACAGGAGGGAGACCATAGTGAACAATAATGTTTCATGGACCCTGGTGTGGTGGTATATGCCTGTAATCTTATGCAGCACTTGGGAGGCTGAGGCAGGAGGATCACTATGAGTTTGAGGACATCTAGGTTACATAGTGAGTTCAAGGCCAAACTGAACTACATAGCGAGACCCTATCTCAAAAATAATAATAATGCATTGTATATTTCAAATTAGCTAGAGAAGGGAGGACTTTCAAGATTCCCACCTTAATGAAATAATAAATATGGGCTGGGGTGTGTAAATCAGGGCTACAGGGCTTATCTAGAATGTGCAAAGCCCTGAGCGCCATCCCTAGCACCAAGAGGAAATGAGGGAGAGGGAGAGGGAGAGAGAGGAGAGAGAAAGAATATAAAGAAAGAGGAAGAACGCAAGGTAATAAAAAGGGAAACAATTTAAAAAAAGAGAGACAATAACTATTTGAGGCACTAGAGAAGCCGATGACCCCAATGTGATCACTATGCATTGCCTAGATAGTAAAGTACCCCCTCACATTCCACAAAACATTATACAACTATTACATCTCAACCAGAAAGGCAAGTTTTAAAAATATATATATATATTTTTTTGAAATCTTTTTTTTTTTTTTTTTTTTTGCGGTACTGGGGATCGAACTCAGGACCCTGCACTTGCTAGGCAGGCACTTATTCCACTGAGCTATATCCCCAGCCCTAAAAATATATATATTTTTTAAGACGTGTGAACAGAGTGAAAAGACATGGGAGGAAATCACGTGAAGAATTCTCAGAGCTCGGCGCTGGAGGGTCATCCGGCGGAGGCACAGCACAAGCAGAGCAGAGGCAGGAGAGTTGCTGGGGGCAGAGACGCTAGAGAAGGCCCCGGAGCACACGGGAGCAGACGCTCACCTGCCCTGCTCAGCAGAGCTGGGAACTACAGCCACAGCAAGCTGGAAAACAAATGCCTACAGTTTAAGAGAAAGAGTGATAGAGGTTGACATCCCACCTCCCTCATCAAGCTTGGGACCAGCAGCGTTATGGGTGTCAGAATTTGTAGAATGGGGAAATGTTCACGTAGATTTTACTGGCTGAACATCCCGAATCTGAATATCTGAAGTCTGAAAGGCCTTGAAGTCTTTCTAGGAGCATTGTGGATTCCAGTGTTTCGGATTAGGGATGCTGCACTGGTAACTGCAAGGATGCAGGGGCCTGAACCACCCAGACGCTGGTGAGAATGTGAAACGACACAGCCATTCTGGAATGGAAGACAGTCATCTCCTTAAGAACTGAACATGCAGTTGGGATTGGTGGGGCACACCTGTAATCCCAGCACTTGGGAGCCTGAGGCAGGAGGAGTACCACAAGTTTGAGGTCAACCTGAGCCACACAGTTAGTTCAAGGCCAGCCCGAACTACATAGCAAGACTGAGAAAGGAGTGGGGTATATAGCTCAGTGTGAAGGCTCTGGGTTCAATTCCCAATACCACAAAACAAAACAAAGCAAAGCAAAGCAAAACAAAAATAAAATAAAATAAAGCATGGTCTCAGTCTAGGACTTAGCAATCAGACTCAATCCCACATATGATACTTTTGGGCAGATTTACTCTTCTCTTTTTTGTTTGTTTGATTTTGCTTTGCGTTTTTGAGACAGGGTCTTGCTATGCAGCTCAGGCTGGCCTTTTTTTTTTTTTTTTTTTTTTTTTTTTTTGCGGTACTGGGGATCGAAGTCAAGACCCTGCGCTTGCTAGGCAAGCGCTTATTCCAC
This sequence comes from Dinomys branickii, assembly GCA_004027595.1. Classification (NCBI taxonomy): domain Eukaryota; kingdom Metazoa; phylum Chordata; class Mammalia; order Rodentia; family Dinomyidae; genus Dinomys; species Dinomys branickii. The sequence goes on along the minus strand of PVLD010001707.1, from coordinate 3,442 downwards.
TGAGCTATATCCCCAGCCCCCTCAGGCTGGCCTTGAGCTCACTTTGTAGCCCAGGTTGGTCTTGAACTCGTAGTGATCCTCCTGCCTCAGCCTCCCAAGCACTGGGATTACAGGTGTGTGCCACCATGCCTGGCTAAAAGCAGCTTTATTCTTAATAATCAAAACCTGGAAATAACCCAGATATCCCTAACCCTAAAGAATTAAGAACAGTGTAGAACTTTCTTAGCACAGAATGATGCTTGGAATGAAAGGGATAAATCCTTGGTACCTAAGTTTACCAACAAGGATGGATCCTGAGAGAGTGAACACAAAATTTCAAAGGATTATATAACACTATTTTTGAGGTAGGATCTCACTATACACTTCAGGCTGACCTTGATCTCACTATGTAGCCCAGGCTGTCCTCAAACTCACCAAGATCCTCCTGCTTCAGCCTCCCAAATGCTGGGATTACAGGTGTGTACCACCATACCCAGCATAACACAATTCTCTTGACAACACAACACTGTACAGATGGGAACAGATGGATTAGGGAGGGGAGAGGTCAAGAGGTGGGGAATGTATATAAAAGATGCAAAATAAAAATCACAGATCATTGCTTTGAACTAAGCTCCTGCAAGCTAAAAATCAAAATGGAGTCCCTCATGCTAAAACTGAAATTAAGTTGTTGCTTACCTGACTTCCCAGAAATTAGGATTAGAGAGGTAACAGCCAAATGTCTCAAACAGGCCTGCCTGAAGGAACATTATGAGATAATCTCCTCTGCTTGAAACCTTACACAGTACTAACCCTGAAAGCGCCTGTATGCACTCAGCAGTGATTTTCCCGTCATTTTCTCTGCCTTACTAAGAAAGGAACTTGGAAACAACCAACCAGCTCTTTTTGGTTGTCTGTTTCCTCTTTCTTCAGGCTCTCTCTGCACCACACAGCTCCCTTGCTTCATGCGCCGTCAGGGTCTAGAGTTGAGAATGAGGTCATCTGTGCTCCTTGAACATGCACTTAGCAGGCATGAGGCCCTGGGTCCTCCTCTTCGGCCTCTTGCTCCTGCTGTTCCAGCTCCTCCTCCCTCTCTGCTTCTGGCTGCTGTGGGTCAAGCTGCTGTCTTCCACCAGGCACTTCTCCACTGCCTTTCTGCCTCACAGTCGGCCAACTTTGGACTGAACCCATCCAACCTCCCCTCCTTTAAGTTGTGTCTGTTGAGTAGTTTATCCCAGTGATGAGGCCGGGGATATAGCTCAGTGGCACAAGAGCCTGCCTGCCAAGCGCAAGGTCGTGAGTTTGATTCCCAGTATCAAAAAAAAATTTGTCCCAGTGATGGACGAACAGCTCATACCCAGGGTCTTGCCATGTTGCCCAGATTGATGCCAAACTTCTGGACTCAAGTGATCCTCCTGCCTCAGCCTCCCTGAAGAAGGCGGGATTGCAGGTGTGTGATGCTACACCCAGAGAAGCACTGAGTTTGGGTCCCAGCATCTCCCTCTCCCAAAAGATCTTTAAACAGAAATGCTGTAATTCAGCCCCTTGAAAGATAGTAGCAGAAAGTGTCCTGCACATAAAATATTCTGAGTTTGCACTGTGGTGGTCACACGAATCTACACAGCACAAAAGGGCATAAACCCAAGTATGTGTGTGTACCTGCCAAGATCACACGTGAAGCCACTGAAATCTGACCAAAGCTGGGAGTTGACTCCATGCCAACATTCTAGTAGTACAGATGCTACCACTGGAGAGAACTGGGTGGAAAATAGATGGGATTGTTCCATACTGTTTCTTAAATGGCATGTGGAGCTACAATTCTAGAAACAAAAGAATAATCTAATCTGAGGGGCCAGAGATATAGCTCAGTGGCACAGCACCTGCCTGGCAAGCTCGAGGTCCTGAGTTCCATTGCCAGTACCAAAACAAAACAAAACAAAACAAAACAAAAAAAGAGAGTAATCTGTAATCCCATGCACTTGGAAGGCTGAGGCAGAAGGGTTGCACATTTGGGCCCAAGCTGGGCAACTTTACAAAACCTCGTCTCAAAATAAAGTGCACAGAGCTGGCAATGCAGCTCAGGCCTCCCTAGGCTCAATCCCTTGTGCCACCAAAGCTGCGGGCTGCAGCTGCTTTGGAAGCCCACTGGCAGTTTTTTACACAGTTATATGCTTGTCACCCAGCCATTCAATGCCTGAATATTTACACAAGTGACATGAATACTTACCTTCTCACAGAACCTGGACGTGAACAAGGGCTGTATTTGCTTTTGGCCAGAACTGGAAGTGAGCCAGCTGCAACTCCTGTGGGCAATGAATTAACAAACTGTTGCCTACAGTATCCATGACACAAATACTACTCGGCAAGGAAAAAGAACTGCGGGTACGTAGCAACTCGGCAAGCCTGTGAGGAAGACTGCTAAACGGGGCGGGGCAGATGCCGTGGGCTGCAAATCACATAATCCTGCCTGGTAGCTTCAAAATGACGAGGGATGGAAAGCAGGCTTGTTGCTGCTACACACCGGGCTGGATGCAAGTGTCAGTGTCATTAGAAATGGGCACAGGACCTATGGGGGCAATGGAGATGTTGTCTCTCTTGATTGTCTTGGTGAAACTGCCATTATACACACATGCTACAACCCACAGACCCACACATGAGCTAGGTGTGGTGGCGCACGCCTGTAACCCCAGCGCTCGGGAGGCTGAGGTAGGAGGATTGTTGCGAGTTCAAGACCAGCCTGGGCTACAAAGTGAGCTGAAGGCCAGCCTGAACTGCAGAGTGAGAACCTGTCTCAAAAGACAAAAAAAAAAAAAAAAAAAAAGAACCACATGTGAAAATGTGAATTTCCCTTAGATGTAAACTGTATCTTCATTTTTTAAATTAAGAAAATGAGATCATAGGTCTTATTGTAACTTCACATCAATTTATGCAGAGATAATATGTGTGATTTAATGCAAAACGCCCAAAGGTAAAATGTACATTATTTCAGTGGCACAACCTCCTTCCCGGCAAGTGCAAAGTCCTGAGTTCCATCTTGGTATCAAAAATAAATAAATATCCTCTAGCAACTGGTGCGGAGGCACACGCCTAGAATCTTAGCACCTGGGAGACTGAGGCAGAAGGATCATCACAAGTTCAAGGCCTGCCTGGGCCACATAGTGAGTTCAAGACCAGCCTAAATTACACACACGACTGTCAAAAAAAAAAAAAAAAAACCACAAAGAAATTATATCTACATCTGTGTCTATATCTCTCCTCTAACAAATTCCTTAGTTGTTTTATGTGATGTAGGGATTACAAGTGACTAGACTGTGTGTGTGTGCGTGTGCTTGTGTGTGTGTGATTGTGTGTGTGTGTGATTGTGTGTATGTGTGTGTGTGATTGTGTGTGTGTGTGTGCTTGTGTGTGTGTGGTTGTGTGTGTGTGATTGTGTGTGTGTGATTGTGTGTATGTGTGTGTGTGGTTG